>ML839817.1:29869-42594 GCA_009831015.1 Picea engelmannii | reverse complement strand
ATTGCGGGTCTCCTCCCAAAGATGACCTGCAAAAGCTTAGGAAAACAATGCTACAACACATGCAATCTCTACTTATCACTTTCAAGGTTTAGATATAAACATAAATGAATATATCAATAAAAGCATACAAATATAATATTTTGGGACAAGGACGAACTCTATTATTTAGTTTCAAGACAAAAATTATTACAACCTTTGTCGGCAATCGCTCCATGAACCAAGTCTGGTTCCTCTATCGTGGCTCCAAGTGCATCAATCCCATGCTATCTTCTCACAACCAACTTATCACTTAGGGAAGGAGAAAGGGTTGTATAAGGAGAAAGGGCTGGAGGGGAATGCTGAGGCCAAAACTCAGAATATGATGCAAAACTTGGGCTAAGAAGGGGAAGGGATTTTGGAAAAGTTTTCTTATTCTCTTGCTTGCCTTGTCAAATGACACCCCAATACCTATTTTTATATGAGAAAAATATGGTTATTCAGTTTGGGGACAGGATACAAGGGGTAAAATGGTTAGGAAACCCTCGATAGCCTATAAAATTCGTCAAATTCCTTGCAATTTTATATTTTTTTCGATTTTTGGAGGTAAACGCAGGCTAACTAGCACGCAACGCGTGTATGTATGCGGGCTAACTAGCATGAAAAACACGTGTGTATGTGGGATATTAGTGCAACGTGGCGCGTACACTATCCAAAAAATTGTTTTTTAAGAAGCAGCCTCAACAATATTTTGGAAAAGTATGTAAGTGGAAAGGCCAATGTCTTGTGCGCATAGGTAAGGCATTTTTGGACTATAACACAAAATATTTCCAAGAGTGTATTATCGCGGTAAAAAATGATGGAGCTCGAGGATTGATGCAGACCCCACCCTCTATTGGGATCTATGCAACCTCCTGGTCTAGGATCGTTCTAGTTGGGAGTTGAAATTAGCTCACGGGCTCCCTCCGAGCCCAAAATCTCAATACACAGGTCATTAACAAAACCTCTTCCCCAATGCAAATTTTCATTTTCAGGAGTCCCCGAGCGTTGGAAAAGCCTCTTCGGAGAATGAGGGCCAAAACTGTGGGCCAAACATTCTTCCTTCAAAAGTGTCGGGACTTCGGGACTTTTGATTCCTCTTATCTCTTAATACAAACTTCGTGAACTGCCAAACACTAAGTGTCTAGATCAATGGTTCACAATGAATATTGAGATCGACAACTCAGATTATGTCTTCGAGATTTGGCGATTTCTTCACAACTCCCTTTTCCACAACTCTCCTGGATCGTTGAAAAAGAAATTTCTCTTAATCTTAGATCGACAGTCCACAATGCTTCGATAGACAGACGGTCCAGATTAATTCCCTTCGGGCTTCAATGATTTTCTTTGGTCGTCAAATGACACAACACTTTAAATCTCCCGATGCCAAAACATCGAACGATTATCCTTCCTCCACGTGTCCACTCCTAGATTGACAGCTAGGATTCCTTCTGAGCTTCGGGGAATTTCCTTGCTTTCTGCACGACGCTTTGATTTCACTGAAGTGTTGAGTTCCCGAACTGCGGGATCTTACGCCATGTGTCCTCCCCAATTGGACGGTTGGGATTAATTTTGGCCTTCGGGCCTCCACAACCTTCACAACACTACTCTATTTTCTCCAGAGTGTTGGACCTCTAGACCTCCGTATCTGCTGCCACGTTTCCTTCTGTGATCAACAGTCTCGATCTACTCTGGACTTCGGGACTTCGGAGAGATCGACCTCTTCTTCCTTCTGTTCTCTCAAAATGTTTTTTCTTTGGACCTTCTTATCTATTGACGTGTGTCCTCTCTAGTGCATGGCCCAGATGGACTCTGGGTCTCTGGGACTTCGAGGGTTCCTTCATTCCTAACTTCTTCCAAAGTGTTAATTCACCGAAGTACACGATCTGCTGACACATTTTCTCAAATTTTGGATGGCCACGATTCACTCCTGACTTCAGGGGTCCCGACATCTCTGCACGTCGAATCCTCCGAATATGCGAAGTCTGAAGGACTTCGCTGATTAAACCTTACGCAACTCCTCCCGATCCAATGATTGTCCTCTCTCATGTAACCTTTCGAAGGGATCTCAGCTGTTCAAATTTTAAAATAAGCAAATCCTCTCCTCCTTGAAGATTCTAACCGCTATCCTTCCTAAGCTTGACTACACGAGATAAATAAAATCTCTAGTGCCCTCTTATGCGCTCCTTTGGCACTTTAAAACTTTTGACTTAGAAATTTTCTAAGTCCCTCCTTTTTAAATCTTGTACTCGCTATCCCTTCTTAGATTTTTTACTTGAGGTATCTCAAACCTATGGTACACTCCTTGCGTCCCTAAAACTTCTGACGAATTTTAGATTTAAATATTTTTGAGAAAATCTCCTCACGCACTTTTTGCGCTCGTCCCCTCTAAAAATTCTTCAACACTTAAAGAAAGTGTTTTCCCGATGCACTCCTTGCACGGGTCTTCTCAATCTTTTCTCTCCTCTGAACAATTGTGCACTCTCTACACTTCAACTAAACAATTGTGCACTCCTTACACTTCCACTGTAAATTTATGTTATCTCTCCTAAGCTTTTGAGTCTATCTCGACTCAGCCTACGCATTTCTTGCACCAGGAATATCAGAAGAGAAAACAAATAAAACTTACATAATCGTTCAAATCTTTCCACACTTAACCATGAAAAACATATCCATGCATAAAAGATACATAAACAGATAAAACACAGAGAGCATAACGAAACATCACATGTACTCAAATAATTCAAATGAACACAACACCATACGTTTGGAATCAAACCTCTCTGCTTGTATTCATTCAGTAAAATATGTACATGGACTCATACAACTCTTTGAAACTCTTCATAAGCTTCAACAACTCTCTCAAAATCAATAACAATAATATTTAGCATCCTCATTTTGGCATACAATACATATATTTATACAATGAGGGGCTCCTCGGGCGTTCCCTCCAGACTACCTTAGTGTTATCTTATCATAGTTATTACATTCATCTACTAAGGACTATTACATTGAATGGAAATTACATTCAGATATGAGTCGATATTCAGTACCTGTACAACCTTATCTAATAATTAATATGATTACAATCCTTGACGGCCTTATGTGATAGTTCATGCCTCAAAACATTTAAAAGCTTTAAATTACAATCCTTTCAAAACAGAAAAACGTGCCTCCTTGTAATTAAAAAACAATTTGAAATGTGTGCGCTAGGTGCTAAGTTGTCCTCCACCTGGCTTCTTTAATGTTGATGACGATGCTCCTACATCAAGGATCCAAAATGCACTCATAAATGAGTGAAGAAAAACTCAATTTCTTATGATATAGTGATAATATTCTTGCACAAAATGAGCAGACACATCTTCTTGAAGCGATCCACAATATCAAACAAGTAGTTATGACTGCCCTAGTAAATGTGAAAATCTCCAACAAAGTCCATGGAGATCCTCTCCCAATGTCTATTTGGTACTACCAATGGTAGGTATAGTCCAAGTTTCATGTTGTTTGGATTTTTAATGCTACATAGAACACAAACCCTAACAAATACCACCACCTACTCCTGCATCTTTGGCCAATACACATACCTCTGCATATTTTCCACTATCTTTGTCATGCCAAAATGCATGGCTATCCTAGAAGTGTGAGATTCTTTCATCATCTAAATCCTTCTATCCTATGGTATGCACAACTTGTCCATCTTCTTTATAAGTATCCCATTATGGAGATGGTATTCATTCCATTCCATGACAACAAATGGTCTCTCCTTTAGCTAATGGTATATGCCTTTGAAATCTCCATCTCCCTGGAAATATTCACTGAATAGATTATGAGTGAAAGGATCAACTTGAATTAGCACATCAATTAATGCAATCTTATTTAGTGGGCGTCATAAAAACATGTCAACAACTTATTTGTATCTCCTTTCTTATACTTGATCAATAAGTGGAATTTTTGTAATAACCACAATGATTTATAATGACTCGCTCATTATGTTTTTCTTTGAATTTGTAGGTATTGTAGGAGTTGATGATTGGAGTGTATGATGGTATCCTTTACTAGAAAGTAATTCTTGAATTTCTTCACCACTTGCACGATATAAAATATATATTTATCATATGTGAGGTAGTCCAACATTGCTCCATGAAACAACTTTGAATGGTAACACACTCACCTTCCTCCTTACATAAGTACAACCCCTAATTCATATCCACTTGCATTTGTTTCTAATTCAAATGGATGTTGCAAGTTGGGCATGGATAGAATTGGAGTATTACTAATCTTCCTCTTTAGGTATTCAAAATTTCATTGTTTTGTCTTGCCCCAATGAAGACTATTTCCTTTGGTGATCATGGCATGTGATGGAGTTGTTACTACTGAAAATTTTTCCACGAACTTCCTCAAGTATTGAGTTTCTCCTATGAAAATCCCAACCTTTGTTGAGATTGTGGGAAGAGGTCATCGGTTGATGGTTGTTATCTTGTCTGAATCCCCCCTCAAGTCTCCTCAATTGATCATGTGCATGAGATAAATTAAGTACTCTTTCCCAAACTCACATTTCTTCAAATTTACAATTAGTTGGTTATTTCTTAGTGTTTCTAGCACTTGTGTCACATGTGAGATATTCTCTTCCCAACTATTACTGAAGATTAGTATGTCATCTAGATATATTATTATGAATGATTCAATAAGTGGATGCAACACATAATTCATCAACCACATGCAATTTTTAGGTGCGTTACATAAACCAAAAAGGCATTACTAATCACCCAAACAAACCTTGCCTCATCTTGAATGTTGTCTTCCACGTGTCCTACACTTTAATTTTTACTTGATGGTAACCTTATTTGAGGTCCATCCTGGTGAATAACTTGGATTGTTGGAGTTGATCCATTGAGTCATCAATCCTTGGTAGTGGATATCTATTCTTGATGGTGATTTTGTTCAAGGCATAATAACCAATGCATGTTCTCTATCTTTTGTCCTTCTTGGACACCATTATGATGGGTGAATCACACAGTGACATATTGGGCTAGATGAATTCCTACTCAAACAATATATGCAATTTCTTCTTCATTTCATTTTCTTCTATGATGGACTACCTATACAACCCAGTTTTTGGCAATGGAGACTCTAGTAACAATTGAATATCATCCTCGACCTCTCTCTTGGGTGGAATCCCTTGAGGTTCTTGAAACACATACTTATAGGATTCAATAAGCTATTGTATCTATTGGAAAAATTTTCCACTACATCCTTATAATGATGTCTCCATATCTACTTGGATTCCCTCTCCTTGCTACTTTCCTTATTTCAAAAACAACAAGACAATATTCCTAGTACTACCAATGACTCTCCTTTCCTAATGAGTGTTGATCAAAGAGAGTATGGCCTTGTCCCTATATGAATTTATGGACAATGAATTTCTATCCTTGAAAATACAATACTGATTTTCCCTCTTATTGAAGATAAAATCTCTCACATGTAAGTACAAGCTTCCCAAGATGACTCCACACACATCCAATAGAACTACGTCTGCTACCACTTGATCCATAAAGTTTTGGTTGATGGAAAACTTTAACCTAGATTTTTTTTACTCTCTCAGATATATGTTTGTCTTACCTATACTAGGGGGTATGGTTGTGAGTAATCATGAGTCTCTAGGCCAAGCTTCTCAACCAATTGTGCAAAGAGAAAATTTTATTGCGAAACAAGGTCAAACAAGCAATGTATTTTGGTTTGTTTCATGCGGATCTTGATGCAAAAAATTATGTCACCTCCTCTTCCTTGTGACTCTAACCAATGAATGCTACCTCCTTATAAATGGTAGTACAATCGATTTTTCCTTCTTGTTCTAAGGTATTTTCCACCTTCTCTTCAGTATTGAAAACTATTAGAGCTTTCTTCTTCTTCTTCTTTTGGAACTGATTGGGGCACTTCTTAGGGTGTATTTTCCTGCAATTTTCTTGCATGATTTCCATTGTAGTAGGGATAGACTCATTGTTTCCTCCTTTTTCTCGATCATATGTTATCTCAACATCAATATATACAACTTCAATGGAGACAAGAATCTCACTTTCCTTAACGGTATCTTCAATAGGGACTACTTCAGTTCATACAACTTCTTTATTGACATTTTGTTAAGCCCCATTGCATCATTATTGCTATATTATTATTATAATTAGTGGTAGCTTCATTATTAGTAATTTTACATATCTCATATATATACATACATGTACACACGCGTGTGCGCTCACACACACACACACACACACACACACACACACACACACACACACACACACACCAAGGAGATATAGTTTTAGGGATCATGGAGAGTTATTTGTAAAAATAAGGTGTAAAGTAGGTTTCCCCTTTGAATTTGCATTGTTACTCACTCACTTCTTATCACTCTCAAGGAATAGAATTACTTATTATTTCTACTCTTGTGATATTTGGGTTATTTGAATCACAATATTTGGTATTAGAGATGATGGTCCTTGGTTTAGGATCTCCAAAAAAAAGTCGTTGTAGCATTTTCTCTCTAATATTTTTTGGAATATTGGATTGGCATGACACTTATAATGTTATAAAAATGAAATCTAAAAGTATTTTTGGTCAAAATATCATATTTTGGTTCACTAAAATTTTGGCGATACAAGTTGTAGAATTTTGGGTTTTTTCTCAGTCTTGAAACCTTTCTTAAATCATATCTTCTACCAAAAATATTATATCTAGAGGTTGAGAGGTTGAATTGAAGTAAAATTGGTGTCATTATAAGGAGGATGTATTAGTGTGTTACATGTACAAATCTGAAATATTGAAGTGCTATAGGTGCAAAGTGATGGACCATACAAGTTCACTCTCGTGAAATATAGAAAAAACAACTTGTTCTGGTAATTCCAATGTAGCTTTCGCTTGGAAGGTCCAAATTGCATGGGATAAGTGGGATAATGAAGAGGAAACATCAAATTAAATCATGTAACATTCAATTGATAAAATATTATAATTGGAAAATTTGTAACATTTGTAAGGTCAACCGGTAGTGTAGAGCCAAAATGAGAGATTTACAACCCATGTTAACTTAAAACTATCATAACTTTTGATTGGAAGCTCAACTTGTGGTGATTCA
This sequence comes from Picea engelmannii, assembly GCA_009831015.1. Classification (NCBI taxonomy): domain Eukaryota; kingdom Viridiplantae; phylum Streptophyta; class Pinopsida; order Pinales; family Pinaceae; genus Picea; species Picea engelmannii. The sequence continues at coordinate 35,450 of ML839817.1, read as the reverse complement.
AAATGTGATAGAAAGAGGAAATTATAGGAGAATATATATGTATCAATATTGATACCATTTGAATATAAGTTCTTGAAAAAGGACCATTATTACAGGGTGAAACATGACTTTCTTTATAGGAGCAACAAATGTGGAAGAACTTTCCAAGTGGGTGAACATGCCAAGAGAAGTTTTGGGATTCCTTATCAATTAGAATATATACTCGATATATGATGTAACTTGGAAGAATTATTTCTTCATATAGATGCATCCACATCTAATCAAGCATTGAGGGAAACAATTTTTTGAAGGGGCAGGGTATTTTAAACTCTCAGGTCTCAGACAATTACATTGATATTGTTATATTATTGTTTTCATTAATGTTAGGCTCATTATTTGGAATTGTACCCTTTATCTTTGTTATGACCTAAGTGGGACATATATGGAGTTAAATGTATATGATATGAACCCAATGGGGGACATATATGGGGCTAAATTTACATGTAATGTGTAAATGTATATGTAGTAGGGTCGACCTAATAGTAAAAGGGCCTCATGCGTTGTGTGTGAAAAAGTATATATAGAGATCATGCATTCATTATTGAGACATGTGAATTGTGATGTATGAATGCATTTGGATATTTGGAGGAGGTTCTCCTATTCTTTAAGGAGTTATTATGTAAATTATCTATCTTATATATATTGGAGTTGTGCTCCACTCTCACATCGGTGTAAATGGTGTGTACCTCTTTTCTACTACGATATTTTAAGCAGTTGGTTCATAATATTTTCTATTAGAGCATTGATCCTAGGGTTTTTCTTCTTCAAGCAAGTTATCTTGGGATTTTCACCACAATTTTTTTTTCCGAGATGCTTCCAATAGTGAAATTTTGAGGTTACTTAGAAGACATATCAAGGTACATGTGGTAAAAATTCAGGTTCTGGGTCATTATTCTTTCAGATATATAGCCTATGGAAGTGAGGGATTTTTACTAGCCCTAAAATCAATCTCAAACAAGTCATTTTGCGAATTTCGCTATAATTTTTTCTTAGTGATGTTTTAGACTATGAAATTTGTAGAATACTAACACATCTACTTGGTATTTTAACTTTGCTTCAACGACCACGGCTCTGGTCTAGGGCTCGATTCGCCTCGACTCTGCTCGATTCCATGGCCCCCTCTGAGGGCGGGGGGACCCCTAGACTCTCTGCCTTCAGATCTTCTGGATTTCCAAACTACGATATCTTCCTATGCTAAGTCCCTCAAATATTCCCACTCTAGATTTGTAAAAAAAGTGGATGAGATTCCAAAAGTCGTCATTCGACCCTCTTTGGCTCAACCATTAGCACTCAGATTGGAAGAAAATGGGTTGATAGGGAATTTCACTAGTCTTTGGCCCTCTCCCAAATCCATGTACCATTGGATATATCTAAACTGGAGGAAAATGATCCAGGGACAGATGTCTACGACTTTCTGTGGTAAGGGTTTCTTTGCTTTCCTTTTTGAAAAAAAAGAAGAATTAATATTTCACAGTGGATCGTATTTCATGGGTGCAAGAGGAATGTACTTCAACAAATGGACTCCGGATTTCAATTCATAAAATGACATACCATGAGAAGTCCCTGTATGGGTTAGATTTCCCTTTCTCCCTCTACATTTTTGGAATGATGAAACCCTAAAAAACATAGGTAACTTGCTGGGAAAATACATCGATCGTGCTAAACCACAAGAAGGGATTGAAGCTTGTGCTATACTATGTGTGGAAGTGGATCTGGAAAAAGGACTACCAGAGGAAATTCAATTGAACTTGGACAACTGGTCTTATATACAACATGTTGAATATGAACAAATCCCATTCAAATTCAAAGCATGCCATGAATACGGGCATTTCGTGAAAATATTCCCACAAGCCAAAGAATACTAGCCGCAAGAATCAAACCAACAACAATGGAAACATAATAAAAGAAAAAAAAATAATGGTAAGGAATCTTTCTCGAACCCCCGACAAGGCCAGGGCGAAGAATCCACAACTCCACAAGATCAATCCTCAAGCTCCCCCCAAAAAGAAGAATAAGCCATAATCGGTTCATTGGGCTCCCAAATCCAGAAGAAAATACTGAAGCTCATAGGGACCATCAGGAAGGAAATGAAAATAGGAGACAAGAAGAAACATAAGAAGAAAATAGAAAAGGAAAAGAGAAATAAATTCCAATCTCAAGCGGGGATGATACAGTTAAATCCACATCGTACACCCTCCCAGAGATTCTTTTTCTCTTTGAGGAAGACCAATAGGAAACTTCTGAAAGTGACTCAAACTTAGAGGTCACGTAACCAACCACAACAAAAAAAAGTAGGAAGAAAATATAACAGAAACAAAAGGGAGTTGAAAGAAGATCGGGAGAAGGAATTAGGCATCCAAAAAAATCTAGAGGAAGTGCTAAGGAAAGAGAGAAAATCAGGTAAAAACAAGGTAACCCTTCACAAGGGAGCAACTTCTCATCCCTCTAAAGGGGGGGCCCAAAAAAACATTGGTAAATGATGAAAGTTGTCTCCTGGAATTGTAGAGGTTTAGGGAGCAAGGAAAAAAAAAAGTGAGAAATCTCTTAAGAGTAGAAAACCCCTCAATCCTTCTACTCAAGGAGACAAAAATGAGGGGACAATAAACCCTCCAAGAAATGCAAAAAAATTGGAAAAAAGTAGAAGGAAAAGAAATTATCTCAAGGGGCACTTCAGGAGGGCTCTGTACAATATGGAACACATAAGAATTCATCCTAGAGGATCATCTGCAATCTCAGTTCTGGATGATGGATTCTCTCTCCAAGAAATCCATAGGTAATATCTACACAATTATCAATGTTTATATGCCAAATAATTACTTGGAAAAAGATGAGTGTTGGGGATCCCTTCTAGATCTAGAAAATGAAAATCTCCCCCAAAATTTGATTATAGTTGGGGATTTTAATACTACAATATCCCTAAAATAAAAGCAAGGATGATCCATAGTGAGAGATCAATTCAGGGGAAAAATGGATGATCTTATCTCGGATCTAGATCTTTTCGATGCTCCCCCTTCCAAAGTACAATATACATGGAACAACAGAAGAGCAGGGCCAAGACATATTGCTACCAGGTGCGATCGTTTTCTAATAAGTAGCTCCTTTCTTGCACTTATATACTTAGCCTCTTCAATGATCCTTCCTTGGGCAGGCTCAGATCACCACCCTATCTCATTGGTTTTTGAAACTCAAACAAATTAGGGGTCGATTCCTTTCAGATTTAATCCCCTGTGCATGGATCGCCTAGATTTCTTCCCCAATGTGTCACAAGTATAGAACCAATGGATCATTGGATCCCATGTTTTCATTTGTGAGCATAAATTGAAGTTGGTAAAAGAGACTCTTAAATCCTAGGCAAATCTCTCCTTGAGACTGCTCTAACTCAAGGTCATGGAAAAAAACCTACAACTAGAAAAAATCCAAGGGGATATGGAGACAAAAGAAGTCCAACAAAGACAAATAATGTCTGAACAAAAGGTTCATAAAGAATGCATCCAAGATTTAAAAGAATAAGAAATCACTTGGAGATTAAAATACATAAGCCTATGGCCACAAGCAGGAGATCAAAATACTTATTTCTTCCATAGACAAACAAAGGCAAGACAATGAACAAATCAAATCTCAAAAATAAAAAATCAGAGGGGAGATATCATAAAAGAGTTTGACCAAATAAAGAAGAAAACCACAAGTCACTTCTCCAAGATGTACACCTCGGACAAAATCTCAGAGGAAGACTTAAGTCACTCACTCCTCTCTCACATTCCAATCAAAATCTCTGAATAAGACAACCATAATCTCAATCAACAAATTGAAGAAAAATAAATCCTAAAAGAAATAAATCAATTACATCTAGACAAGGCCCCATCCCTGGATGGCTTAAATCTCCACTTCTATAAACGATGTTGGTCCATAATCAAACTAGACTTCATCATAATGATTAGCTATGTGCAAAAATAAAAAAAAAGAGTGTGAAGTGCCACCAATTCCTCTTTTTTAGTGTGTATTCTGAAAGAATTCAGAGCGACCTCTTTAGATAGATTCAGACCTATCTCTCTCTGTAATGTCTCTTATAAAATTATGGATAAAATTGTTGCTAATCGGTTGAGTCCTCTTCTCAGATTTCTAATACTCCCCAATCAAGGAGGATTTGTTGTAGACAAACAAATTTGGGACAAATTCATCTTGGTGCAAGAAGAAATTCATTCAAGCAACTCCCAAGGGGATTTAGGTATGGCAATTAAATTGGATATGACAAATTCTTTCGATAGAGTACAGCATGAATTTCTTTTCAAAGTGATGTAGAAGTTCATATTCAACCAAGAGTTCCTATCTTGGATTGGCTCTTGTATTTCTAACCCTTGGATCGGCCCCCTCATAAACGAAATACCAGCCCCCCTCTTTAAAGCCTCCAGAGGCCTAAGACATGGTTTTCCTCTTTCCCCCCTTCTTTATGTGCTCATGGAAGAATCTATTAATAGAATAATAGAATGAGAATGCATTAATGGAACAATTATTGGTCTCAAAATAGATCAAGGGGTAAAGAGAATCAATCACTCCCAATTCGTTGATGATACAATACTATTAAGTGGAGCCTCTAAAGTCATATCTAGAAGAATCAAGCAAATCCTAGATATCTTCCTCTCAGCCTCAAGAGATGTTTTCAATAAGGTCAAAATCCAAATCTATGTGTGGAATGTCTTGTCTCACAGTCGCTTAGGTATTGCTCAAATCCTCAGCTTTGCTATCTCAAACGATTGAAAAACCTTTAAGAACCTTGGCCTCCCTATGTGCTTAAAGTCGCTCCTAGGAGAATATTGGCAAATAATTCTTCACAAAATTAGAGAAAATATGGAGTCATGGGGGACAAGTGTTATCACTGAAATTTCGTCCGCACATGGTTACAAGAAATTAGCATCGTCAAACAGTGATGAAGTCATCCATGGACATGAATTAATACCAAAGCATTCAAAAAAGGTCAAAAACTATACAAAGTAGTGAAAATTGAAGAGCGATATGCAAACATTGGGCGCGCGCGCGCATGCGTGGAACAGGAACGCAGAAATCGTGCACAGGCGCACGATGCGCGACTGTTATTGCAAAAAGTCGTGCACCTGCTAAACGGTGCATTTATGAGAGTGGTCGGCCTCCCACCCACTTATGGTTCAGCTCCCAAGCCGATTTGACCTCAAATCTGGACTGGATCCGACTGGTGGGCTGGTCAAAGACCTAAGAACGCCCTAATTGGCCTCTTTTCACACTACAAAGCAGTTAAACAATAACCCAAATGAATGCTATAAAAAGCCATGGATGCACCTCATTTTCTCAAGGAATTCAAAGTAATGCTATGTTGCCTCTATTGTCTTGAGGACTCCATCCTTGTCAAGAGCATATTGGCACTATTACATTGGACAATCCACCTCACCCATTGAGTGGATTTGTAAAGAGTTATTTCATCATCATTTTCCATTTTTCTTTGTTGTAAGAAGAGCTAGCTAGTGGGGGTCCAAGAGCCCTCCCTTGGAGGAAGAAGGGACTCATAGTCCCC
>ML839817.1:14811-28150 GCA_009831015.1 Picea engelmannii | reverse complement strand
GAAATTTTTTAGTCTAGGTAGGATTTCGGGGATAGGCATCCAAATAACTCCCCGTTATCTGGTTCTCACATTGTCAAAAACATAGAAGTTGTCAAATAGGGAACTGAAAATCCTCCAAGTCAAGTGTTCCTAATACCATAAGGAAGGGAGATACCCGTGAAGGGTTGAAGGCCAAGGTCCGGTTGTTCTGTGCATCCCCCCTTGAGGCACCCACCTCTTGGACGGGATCCATCTCGTCACCCATTTCTTAGGCCGAAAATCTAAATGTCGCACTTTGACCGAGGTACCTAGTGACCAACTTTAGGACATCTACCCATGTGGAAATTGTGGGATGTAATTGCACCTTGATTGGATTTTGTGTGGCTATTGGGAAATATTGCCTGCTCTTTCGGGATATGCCCCCTTTACCCCTCATTATAACCAATTATTTCATCCTTCACTAGTTTCTCTTCCAGTGACTTCAGACCCCATTGTTGAGTACTATTGGAAGGTCCAGCGCTATTTGAGAGGAAGGACGTTACGTCTTCTAGGACATGAGCATTTTTTTTCTTTTGATTCCCCACGCAGACAAAACCCACTTACCCACATATATGCTTCTTTTTCAAAACATTTTATGTATGATGCACATCTGATTACAGTTTGATTTGGATATATATATTGTGTAAACACTCAACGCAAAGGCTATTGTTTCTATATAACTCTCACCACTCTTTGCACACATTCATGTAGCTAGTCTGACATCATAGGGGAACCATAGAACCCTCGTCGTTCATGACGCTTTCTAAACCTCCCTCCTATATTAGGGGGAGTGTCTGGTCGTGCCCACTCATCGGTACCTCCTTCACACACTCCTGTGAGTGCTACTATTTTAGGATCAGCTTTGCTTGGTTCTACATTACTTGGGTCCTCCTCCCAAGGTCATCCATTCACTCACTCTCCTTTACACGGAAGCGGGGGACCCACTTCCTCTCAAGGAGGAAGCACCAACCCACCTATCCCCCCTTAAGGGTCAAGTTCACAACACACTCACACCATGGTCGGAGCTAATCCTCCCCCCCCCACTATAGATGCCATATTTGGTCTCTCTCAACATACCGGATCTCATCAAACTCACCAATGATCCTATATTGCATGATCCCACATGGCCTGCAATGCCTACCAAACTACCTTCAGACATACCAAAGTTTGAAGGAAAGGCAGGCAATGACCCTGCCAACCATGTCATGACCTTTCACCTATGGTGATCCTCCAATAGCATTATGGATGATTCAATCAGACTACGATTATTTCAATGCACACTCACTGGCCCATCGGCCAAATGGTATGTCAAAGAAAAATCAGGGTCCCACGCAACTTTTGAGTCATTGGCCAAAGCCTTCTTGACCTTCTTCCAATTACCCATCTACCACGACAATGGTCTAGAACTAATTTCTAATTTCAAACAAACCTCAGCCACACATATCACTGACCAAATTCACGAGTGGCGTAGGCGACATAGTTTGTGCAAAGCAGAAACCACCAAGCAACAATGTCTCAACTGGTTTCTTAGATCACTTGTCTCTCTCCTCGTTAAGGATGTAGCTTCCACCTTCCCTCAATCTGAAGAGGAAGCCATCAGTAAGTCCAAACAATATGACCTCATCTATGCACATTCAGGATACTTATACATTGTACTCCCTGATCTTCCAAAACCTGTGCCATTTGGCCAAGACAAACCCGGGATGTCTCACTCAGCAGACAGACTGATTGGTGCCACCACTCACCACGGTCCACAACCTCAACCACCACTGATGTATGGAACACCTCAATACCCACCGGCATATGAGCGAACTTCTTATCACCCCCACCCCCTTATCGACAGCCATACCCTGTTGCTATACCCCCACCCATCAGTGGACCACCGTCGACACCCCCCATACATCCACCTATTCAAACAAACTCTGGTACTCCCTCTACCTCAGCTTATAGTACTAGTGAAAGCACTATGCCTTCCTATGTACCGTATGGATCGTTACCACCACAGAATCCATACTTTCCATTTCCTGGTCCTCCACAACCCATGGCTCCCCCACATCCTCATGCGGGGGTGAATTTTGTTCAACCCTTTGTTGTTCAACAATACCAAAGTTTTGAACAGTTGAATACAGCCAATCCAACCCATCCATCGAACAATGCCAAGAAGAAAGGATGGAACAGGAATAACAACAACCCAGGTCAAGGAGGGAATCAACCTCCCCAGCACCAACCCATTGGGGGCAACCAGAACCAAGGAACCAAAACCCCCAAGGGGTCAATAATAATAAACTCCAAGGGTGAAATAGCAATAATGTTAAAACCATCTTCCCTTGTGCCCTTTGTGGTGAGTTCGGCCATTACACTCATCATTTCCCCCAGATTGCTAATTTCAAACGGTTAAAAGACTCTGGTAGTCTTCCCCATTCTCCCACACCGCCTACCCCTTAGAAAGAACCACAACAATACATGCAACAACCCCCGCCCGTCGTGCTGCAAAACCCTATTCAACATCAAGGTGTGATAAACACCCAATAGGACACACAACATCCCCCACCTCAGGTGGGACAATACCTCAACCCCAACAATCCAGCAAATCGCACAATTCTCCTCACAAGTGAGGAGGAAATCCTTCTACAAACATGTAATCGTCAGTATCATGCACCCGCTGAGTCTCCTCCCATCCCTCCAGAGACAAACCCTACACCGAGGAGCCCCCCATTGGTGATTCCCCGCCCTTCCACCGAACCACCTCTTCGCATCCCTCGCATCCCATTGCGCAGGAATGTCCACAACCCACAGGCTAGGGCAGCTCATAACTATAGTTTGGTAGATGATTTAGCACAATCCCCGGCTGCCATATCAGTCTTGGAATTCCTCTAGACTTGTCCTCCTTAGCGGAAATCATTACTTTTTTCCTTGGGGGTAGACGACCCTGCAGATACCCGACTCATCACCTTTGATCTTGACAGCGGAGAACCTCGTCTTCCCGCCTTGATCGCTATTCAAATACCAGTGAAAATACGGAACATCACAGTTCATCGTTGTATCATCGATGAAGGTGAATCTACATGCATTATGTCCAAAAAAGTATGGCAGAAGCTTGGTTCCCCCGAACTCATTCCCTCTACGATCACCTTACGAGCTTATGACGGACGACCATCCTCTCTTGAAGGGCTCTTCCAAAATGTCCCCGTCGAACTCGGGGGCAAGACTATTCTAATCGATATCAAAGTTATCGACGCCCCACTCGATTGTAATATCCTGTTCAATCGTAGCTACATGTACGCTATGGAGGTAGTGGCCTCTTCCGTCTTTTGGACAATGATGTTCCCTCACAATGGGAAGATCGTTACCATTGACCAAGTCTCACATTATGAGCCTAACCCATCTGCCAACATCGATAACATTCTTCCTCTCATCCACACAAGCCACGACGCATATCCACTCGTCGAGATGGGTCTTGGTATCTTTAAAGATCCATCCTTGTTAGGAACGTCCCATGGAGCACCACCACTCCTTCATCCTTCCAATAAAGTGTGCGTCATATCATCTAATGGAACTCACACAGAGGATACCCTTCGTCCTACAAAGGCTTCTATCATCTCTGAAGTCCCACTCGTCGCAGAACCCCCTCCTCAAGAACCTCTTGCACACTCGTCGACCCCACCAGTCCACAATTCCACATCTCCCCAAGGACATGTTTCAGTTTGGGAGACAGTTCCCCAAGCCATCACTCAAATTCCCTTCTTTTACCCTCCACCAAGTATCGAATATTTTTAGGTAGCCGCAATGCTCACACTACCTAATATGGTGTTAGCAATCCCAGTTTGGTATTTACACCCACTAGAGATGGTCCCTCGACCATCCCTTCCACCCCAAAAAGAAGGAATCCCCATGAAGATTCCCATTATTACTCCAACAACACCCCCACTCACTAACCCCCCTACCACAGTTTGGGGTAGGTGAAAGAAGAAGGATCCCACAGCTCCACTTCCTCCATGCATCCCACCACCTTATGCACTATGTGAGAAAGAGGGACACCAAACCAACAACTGCCCGTCTCTACCAGAATTACGGAATTTGATCCCACTCAATCAACCTCCCTCAACACTCGTCACTACAGCCAGTCCCGCCACTACCACCCCCCCTTCCAGTAGTAAAGGGTTGAGGACCAAATACGCTTGTGCTATATGTTCAGAATATGGCCATTATACCCACCATTGCCCGGCTCTGCCACGTTTTCGGCAGACATTAGCCGCAGTACGCCAGAACTTCTAGAGCAACTATAGTCCTGCTACGTCCTCCTCAACAAATATCACAGACATTCGTTATGTCACCACTTCATTTAATGAACGTATGAGATGCCCTTTCTCTCTCTGCGATTTATTAGCTCATTTCACATACCAGTGTCCTATGATCTGTGAATATAGGCAACGCCAATTGACCTGGCTTCAATGGCCCGTAGAGATGATAATTGACATTACCTCATCACTAGCAGATTTTCATGTCATTTCTCCTGAACCCGAGGCCCTCCCAACGCCTCCATGGTTCTTAGATAACGTATTTGAGGATTCACCCCCCAACCCCCCCAACTCTCCCTCTCATTCCCCTACGGAAATTTTACACCCAACCACCACGGGTACCCCTCAGTACTTCAATATATGGTTTATGTCGAGTGAACCCTCACCATCTCCTAACAATGTTCCCCATGCTTCTTCACCAGGGGGAAACCACACAACCACCGTCACCGATATCACTCCTCATGACCCCTTGTATTCCCATCACTTCTAATGCGACGAGGAAATACTCGAAGAGTTAAAGCACCCAGACTCTCCCTGGGATGTGATACACCATCTCGCACTCTTCTCTCCACAGGAAGCCTCCATGCCTCCTAACCAAAACTCCATTTACACGGTCAAAACCAAGGATTTTATCCCATCAGGGCCTATCGACTGGTTCAAAAATCCCATTCCTACCCCTGATGCTTTTGAAGAAGGCAATATGGCCAACATTTCCCCCACCATTAAAATCGACATTTCCATTAAAAATGGCATCGTCGTAGAAATCACCATTGGAGCTTCTTGTACTCCTCAGGAAATCACCGCATATAAAGCCCTCTTCCAGGAATATAGGGATATTTTTGCCTGGTCATACACGGAAATGCCTGGCCTCAATCCCTCTATTGTTGAACATCACATCGACACATGGCCCGACATTACACCATTTCGCCAAAAACAACGACCGCTACACCCATCCAAAGCCGCGGCTATCAAAACCGAAATTGACAAGTTACGCGTTGTTGGGTTCATTTACCCCATCGCCTATACCTCATGGGTTTCCAACCCTATACCCGTTAACAAAAAATAGGGCACTATCCGCGTTTGCACAAACTTTCTCTATCTCAATCACGCATTTCCCAAAGACAACTTTCCAACGCCTTTCATCGATCAAATTATCGACGACTGCGTCGGCCACGAGGCTCTCTCCTTTATGGATGGATTCTCTAGTTATAATCTAATTCAAATCCACCCAGTCGATCAGTATAAAACCGCATTCACTACCCCATGGGGTACTTTTGCATATCGTGTCATGCCTTTCGGCTTAAAGAATGCAGGCGCAACTTTCCAGCGGGTGATGACATACATCTTTCACGATCTGGCTCATATCATCCTCGCATACTTGGACGATCTCACAGCTCGATCCAAGAAACGCACCCAGCATCTTGATGATTTACGAATCATTTTTCAAAGGTGTCGTCATTACAACATCTGCTTGAATCCTCTCAAGTGTGTGTTCTGTGTCACCGTAGGGCGACTCCTCGGCTTTATTGTTTTCCAAAGCGGTATTACCGTGGACCCCCTCAACGTCCAAGCTGTCACTGAAATTCCACCTCCCCGAAATTTATGACAACTTCAGAGTCTGTAGGGCAAAGCTAACTTTCTTAGACGCTTTGTCCCAGATTACGCCATACGTGCACACGGTTTCCTTCGCTTACTACGTAACGACATCCCATTTCACTAGAATGACCATGCCCAACAGTCATTTGATGATCTTAAAACCGCACTTTCAAATGCACCTTTAATTAGTGCACCTGACTACAATCGTGACTATATCCTCTACGTATCAGCATCAACTGTATTAGTAGTCGGCATTCTCGTCCAGCTCGGTGATGACAATCGTGAACATGTCATTTATTACGTTAGTAAAAATCTCTCAGGGCCACCCTTGAAGTATAAACACGAAGAGAAACTTGCTCTAGCAGTCGTCCTCGCAGTCCAGAAACTATGCCACTACATTCCACTTTGAACAACAAAGGTCGTCGCAGATTCCAACCCTATGCAGTACTTGCTCAGCCATCGGCAAGTAAACGACAAATTTGCTCGATGGATCATTATCCTTCAGGAGTACGACCTCGATTTCTCAACACCTAAGAGTAAGAAGGCCCTCATTCTCGCCGAACTTGTCACGGCCCTTCCCTATAACACCACCAGTGCCCCCGTCAACACCAAATTTCCCAACAAACATCTCTTTTACATCACTTCGGATGATCCTTGGTATGGCAACCTCCTCATCTACCTCCAAACTCAAAAATTCGGTAACCACCTTTCACGAGATTATCGTCGTCGTATTCGACATCAGGCCCCCTGCTACCTCCTTATCGGAGATATCCTGTACAAACGGGGCGCCGACACCATTCTTCGTCGATGCCTGACTATTGACAAGACCGATAGAGTCTTAAAAGACTGCCACATCGACGCATGTGGGGGGCATATTTCGGGCATATCCACTGCTCAAAATATTATCCGAGCTGGTTACTTTTGGCCTACCTTGTTTCATGATTGCATTCATGCCGTGAAACGATGTGAGCAATGTCATCTCTACGCCAACAAAGCCCGAGCTCCCCCCGCTCTTCTTCACCCTGTCATTACTGTCGGCCCCTTTTGTAAATGGGGCATCGACTTCATGACTTGTAATCCCCCCTCCAGCAATGGTCACAAATACATTGTTGTCACTGTTGATTACTTCACCAAATGGGCAGAAGCTATGACCACTTTCAACAACACCACTGACACTGCAGCGCGTTTTTTATTTAACCACGTCATATCCTACTTTGGAGTACCCCCCCAACTCGTTTCGGATCATAGGAAACACTTTGAGAATGAGATCTTCATCGAACTCTCATCTCGGTTAGGTTTCTCTCATGAGTTTGCCTCACCATATTACTCTTAGTCTAACAGACAAGTTGAAGTAGTTAACAAAGTCCTCAAGACCATGTTACAACGCACGATTAATAAACATAAAACCAATTGGCATCATATGTTATTTTCTGCGCTATAGGCTTACTGAACGGTTGTGAAAACAACTACTGGTTTCACACCATTTCATTTAGTCCACGGGGTTGAGGCCACTCTTCCCATCGAGTGCGAAATTCCCACCTTACACACCACAATTGAGCTATTACCCGACACTGCTCCAATGGAGCAGCGCTTGCTAAAATTGGAGTCTCTGGATGAATATCGTTGATCTTCCTTACAGAACAACGAGGCAGCTAAAAAATGATCAAAGGATACCTTTGATCGCCATGTCAACCTTCGCTCATTTCGCGAAGGCGACCTCGTCCTGGCTTAGGATATCACTCATGATACCTTTGGCCATGGCAAATTTGAGTCACTTTGGCATGGCCCATACATCATTCAACATTACCTCACCAAAGGCGCATATATTCTGGCCTCTCCCAAAGGCCTCTCTCTCAAAGAACCCGTCAACGGGTTATACTTAAAGAAATTTTACGCTTAAACGTAGTCATTCTACTTTAGGTTATTTCTTTTCTAACATTTTTAAATCTTTTTTCCTTCCCTCACGTCTAAATTGTCCTTTGTGTTATTTGACATATGCTTCCTCCACCAGCCTACCACATCGGTTACGCCGACGGCGCCAGCCGTTGGACACAAAATCTCGCTTCGGCTGCTTAGGCTCTCTACACCCCCTCACACAAAATGCTCCATTCGAGCGGCATATGTTTGGGTTCAGCAACCAACAACCAAGCCGAATACACCGTCGTCATTGGTCTCCTGGTCGATGCCCAGCATCATCGTATTTGTCACCTTAGCGTCTTCCTCGAATCTCAACTAGTTATACTCCAGCTCAACAATGTGTACCGCGTCCGTGATCCTTGCCTCTTTTGCAAATACCTGTAGGTTAGGCTTTTATCTCGACATTTTGATTCCATTACATTTACACATATTCCAAGACAATTGAATCAAATTACAGATAACCTAGTTAATATTATGTTAGACTGGCATATATCACATCAAGCTACACATACATAAACATATAACACAAACCTATCACAGCATATATATAGAATAGACGTCATCCAAACATTAACCAAAAACATGTAAACACCACATAGATCTCAAAAATGTATACTCATGTATATATAAAGGTCCACAGTGCCATCCGAATGTTTACATACAAAAAATCCAAGTATTTGCAGGCCAATGCATCACCTCAGTACAAAATGGGCTCACCAACCTATATACAAAAAATATATATACATCAATGCCTAAGAGCACCACTCACGGTGCCTCTAGAGCACCACCGCCTGCTCCTCCCTCAGGCGGTGGCAGCCCACCACCTCCTACCCCAGGAGGCAGTGGTCCCCCCCCTACCGACCCCTCCTGCCCCAGAGGCAGTCGTCCGGTTGTCAACGCAGCAGCCACTATTTCTCATCGTACTATGGCCCACCATGGTGGCGGCACCCCCACACACTGCTCCAGGAAAGCCTCATCCTGGATGCGAGACCATATGCCCTCAGGCACCCCCTGTAACACCGTCTCTAGACGATGGTGTATGTCCTCAAAATCTGCTTCGGCCACGGCCGGAGGAGCGTGTGATGGCCCAGCACCAGGGTCATCAAACCGGTGCCTCCTCGGTGCCCTCTCTGGCTCAACTGGTCGCACTGCGGTGTCCTCACGTCGACGTCTCTCTCCCCGCGGCAGTCTCTCCGGCGCTCTCTGCAACTCCACCTCACGCCCGCGAGGTGCCACATATGCACATACAAACAAACACCAGATAGTATCATCATTTATATCATATACATAAGGCATACTATCTCAAAAAACATAAAACATACATATCAACATCATCAAATCACCATACCTCGGTGGTCAAAAACCTCCCCTGGAGGTAGCACCATGTCCGGATCATCCCAGAAGTCAACCTTAGCATAGGGGTACCGTAGTATCACCTGCAGCATCTGTTGCCATACCTGTGTCACCTCTACAATGAAGAAGTGGCCACCCTCGCCACCACCATGGCGCAGCAACACGGTCGACCACCGCCTCAGTCGCGGCTCTCGCGCCCCAAGCGCACCCAATAGAATCCTCGGGCGCAACATCGGCACCCTCTCCAGAAACCAGACCACCAGGATGGACCCGAAGGCAAAATCCCCCGTATCTGTGGACTGACAGTGGTCCAACTTCCCCACCATCCTCGCGTGCAGCGTAAGCCCCCAGGTGAACTTCTCATCGGCCAGTACTCTCCCCATCACCAACAATTGGCCCCCACTGATCTGCTGGGTCGCCAAGGACCCATATACTCTCACAATCATCGATGTTATACAGCGATGCACCAAGGCATCTATCGACCCAATGCTCACAATCATCCCGGACATAAAGTTCTAACCTGAATAGTATCTCCGGCCAACGGTCACTAGGGTCAGATCCCTCGGTAACACCGGCTCCGCCGGTAGGGGAACACCCCAAAACGGGAGCCCAATCAAGAAGTACATGTCCTCCACCACAATGAAGGGGATATTCTCTCCTCACACAAGTAAGCAATGCAGCTCCAGACTCCACATCTGGATCAGGAACTGCAGGAGATACTCCTGTGCCCGTATCAACGGGCACTCAAAGAACTTTAGCAACCCACAGGCTGCCAAAGTCGCTCACACACCAAGCTCCTCAATAGCCACAGCGTCTCATAGCTGGGACCAATCTCACTCTCGCCAACCCACTGGCATTGTGCAAACTGTCCACCTGCAGCCACAGCAAAGAGTCTTATATCAGCCCACGAGACCATCAACAACATCACAAAGATCAATTTTACACCCGTCAACTTTGCCTCTAAAGCGCGGTTGTTTCAACCCACAGGCGCGCACACATGTGTGCTTGTTCACTACACAGGCATGCATGTATGCACACCTATTAGATTCACAGGTGCGCTCTCAAGCGTGCCTTGTTACCTACATAGGCGTGCATGTTACCTACACAGGCGCGCACTGGTGCACGCCTGTCCACGTCACAGCCGTGCACAAATGCGCAGTTGTACAGCCGCCAAGCGCGCACATAGTGCGCGCCTTTAATTCCCTTACCATCGCCCCCATGCGCGTCTATCCGGTAGGCAGGCGCGCACGTGTGCGCGCCTACTTCCGGATCGCCCAAGCATGTGGGGCCCACACCCACAAAATCCCTCTGTACGGCCCTCCGTTTAGCCCCTGCCCAAAAAATGAAATCCTATTTCTATGCAGGATGATTAGACCACTAACCTGACGCTCGCTAATCGCCAATCGGATGCCTCGTCCTCTCCAAATCTCCAAATCTCCTCTGAAAATTGCTCGTCCAGTCACAATCGCAGTAGGTACAAATGAGGTGGAAATGTGGGCCCTACAGCTATATATAGGGCTTTTTGCCAAACTTCCACTCACCATTCCGGGAGCCCACGGTGTCCATTTCTCGATCCGTCTTCAGCCATGGGATTAGCATCTCGTTATCTACATCACAGCAATCCCTGGGCCTCTTTTCATCCTGATCCCCCGGGGCGCCTTTTTTCATACCCTGGTCAGGTACGCATGCGCATATTCACGCTTATCAAATACATAATCATATCTTTGATTCTCTTCAGATATTGTTCACTTTGGGTATTTGGTTTCATGTGTGCAGGTACTTGATCATCATACATCGGTACAACCCCTTCAGGTATATACTCAGCACTGGCATGTAGTCTTTCCCTCTGTATCGCACTTACATCTCCAGTCACACCCTCTAACATTTGCCTCTAGGATCCTCATTCCTGGCTCTGCAGTACCCTCACCTCCATTTGCGTCTTCAGTACTGTCACCCGGTAGCATTCTTACCCACATTAGTTGTCCCATTCATAGCACCTTTTGTCACTTCTGACACTCATGTTGTTTTTCAAAACCCTTTAGGGATGGGAGTCCCGATAGTCTTTCATCATGTCGTGAATCAACCACATACTCCTTCTCCTCATTTTTCTAGCTTTCCCACACGGACTCCCAGATTATCTCTTCACGGTTCTCTTTTTTGACTGCACCTCCGCAGTCTCAGGAACCCGTCATTTCATTCACAATCAGTTTTCCCATCTACAAATCTACCTTCATTTCACCTACCTCATACAAAAACTCACCAATGGGGCCCCCACCCTTCATCAGTCCTCCGAACAAATTACGCCCTACACAGGCCACCCATATCACACTAGGGCACCCGAATCTGTATTTGTACACTTCTCCCCAATTATTCGTTATTTATTGTACAAACGCCTTTATTTTCAGTCATTACATTACCTTTTTGTCGTCACCTTTGGGCGACCTACTTTATTTTTTTGGCCAACCGCAACCCATGTTACCCTTGGTTGGAGCACTACTTATCATCTACCCTTGTCGGCATTATCCATATCTTCATAGTACCCCACAGGTCACTTACCTCTGCCCTCTGAATTTGTTCACCTTGTCCTACCTCTGGCACAACTTATCCCCAGTCTTGTCGTCCCCCTGACACTCGACCTCATTGAACAGTTGCGGCCACTTTTTATCTCACACATACTCCAACCAAGGGTAGTCTTGAGTCTTCCTACATCTTGACTTCGTCCATGTACCTCCTCCACTTCCTCACCTCACTTAGTAGATTTCACGAAGCCATTTGCTTCCGGGAGTCGTGTCCCCCTTTTTGTCAACATCAACACAGTTTTCCAGAAGGGCGACAGTATCTTGATTCTCATTCTCCACTCAATGAGAGATCTCGGACGGCACAGGGTGAAACACCATTGCTCCCTACTGTCATTGACCCCCATGACATTCAATGCCAACACTTTCTCATGTTACGGTGGGTCTTACTTTGCGACTATTGCAGTTAGTTCTTTTATTTGCCGAAGACCTCTGAACTTGGCAGGGCTATCAATGCCCACATAATTGCTGCTACTTGTTACCGCGATCACTGCCTACTATTCAGAGCATGTTCATTTGCATAATTGTCTTCTACCTTTATCACGACCGCCCCCGAGGGTGCTGTAGTTGTCTACACCAAAAATTCAGTCATCTTTTTTCAGAGTTACATGAAACGAGCATGGGGCATGCCCGCCTCGTTTGTACACAGTTTTATATTTTACACACCTCATGGAAGGTCGGGTCCTACCGGTTCCTTTTTCCCTCCAGCGGATCGCTCTGGACGATCCCACTATTTCTCTCTCTTACAACAACATTCTCAGTAGAAGAAACATTGATGGATTTCGGCTATACGTATGCTCCTAACCTCATCCATCAGGGGGCATCTGTTATCACTGAAATTTTGTCTGCACATGGTTACAAGAACTCAGCATCGTCAAACAGTGATGAAGTCATCCATGGACCTGAATTAATACCAAAGAATTCAAAAAAGGTCAAAAACTATACAAAGTAGTGAAAAATTGAAGAGCGCTATGGAGACATTGGGCGCGTGCGCGCATGCGCCGAACAGTAACGCAGAAATCGCGCACAGGTGCACGATGCACGACTGTTATCGCAAAAATCCACGCACCTGCTAAACAGCTCATTTATGAGAGTGGTCGGCCTCCCACCCACTTATGGTTCAACTCCCAAGCAGATTTGACCCTCAAATCTGGACTGGATCCGACTGGTGGGCTGGTCAAAGACCTAAGAATGCCCTAATTGGCCTCTTTTCACACTACAAAGCAGTTAAACAATAACCCGAATGAATGCTATAAAAAACCATGGATGCACCTCATTTTCTCAAGGAATTCAAAGTAATGTTATGTTGCCTCTATTGTCTTGAGGACTCCATCCTTGTCAAGAGCATATTGGCACCATTACATTGAACAATCCACCTCACCCATTGAGTGGATTTGTAAAGAGTTCTTTCATCATCATTTTCCATTTTTCTTTGTTTTAAGAAGAGCTAGCTAGTGGGGGTCCAAGAGCCCTCCCTTGGAGGAAGAAGGGACTCATATTCCCCTTTCTTCTTGGTGCTTTGTTTTCACTAATAGATCAGCCTCAACATTGGTGACATGGGTCTTATGGTTCTTTTTGTTT
>ML839817.1:2112-12528 GCA_009831015.1 Picea engelmannii | reverse complement strand
CGCTTACAATAGGACCATGACCCACGACGTGCTAGGGAATTCAGAGAAAATTGTAGATCCTGCATGTGACCCAACACGTCGAGATGACAACTTGCAGGAGTTAAGGTTCGGTAGGGGATAAAACGTGCTAATGGGAATTAATATGCTCATTTCATCATGGAAAGGGATGGTAACTTCACCCGCTCAATTGAACTCATGGGTAGCAGGCAGATGAAAGCTACAGATCAGATGGGTCGAGCATGTAGCAGGCTCGATGCAGCGTGGAGACATTTGACTGACGAAAATTCCAGTCCTTTATTTGGATTTGCGCAGGATCCAATTACAGTGACCTAGGAAAGCCGAGTACTTCCTAGATCTTGTTATCATTCTATGAATTGGATCCTTCCATGTCTTCCTATCATGAATTCGTTAGTTTTTGTGACTTAGGGGGTTATAATTTATAGTTCACAGCCTTACTTTCTTGTATTGTGTTCTTCTCAAACTTTCCCTGGGTTTTTTATGGTGTAAGTCCTCTGCTCCCTCCTTGATTTCTCTCTTGCATCCTCTTTGAGGCCACCTCTCTCTACGTCTTCCATATAGGCTCTACCTAGGTGAAGCTTCTTCCCTATCCACTAACGGGCCCTTTGTTTCCCCATTATCTTTCGGGTCTTGGTTTGTACCCCCTCATCACATTCAAAGTCGCCATGATCCGGATTATTTTCAGCACAAAATGAGATCGGAGATATAATAAATAAATGCATAGAGATATCACATATCTTCAATAATATAACAGAAATGTATCAGAGATGCAACCATAAACACAAATATACAGTAATACATGATTTCTATTAATGAAATAAATGTACAGAGACTGTAAAAATACAAAGTGAAAGACTCGCTAGAATGGTGGCAACTTATCTCTGAGAAGAGACGTGACGGCTACTCGCATTCACAAGAAGATGATTAAAATGAGGCTTTGAAGGCCTTTTTATAATAAACAGGAATGCCAAAAACTCTAGACATCCAAAAACCTAACCCTAGGAGATGAAGCGCCAAAAGTCATGTGGGCCCCGTTTGGGCAAGTTAGTACATCAACTTCCCGGGGTCGTAACTTTTTCATACGATCTCTATTTTAGGTGTGTGATAGCTTGTTGGAAAGGTATCATCGAATAGATTAATTTTGGGGTCTTATTCATGCCTCCATCTATCATTAAGAACATCGATCTTGAAAAACCTTCATTTAGGCCCTCAAAATGGCCCCAGACGTTAAAACCTGCTTAAAATAGTAAATTGCATAAATTGTCAAAAAATTCTTTTGAGCCAGTCGAAAAAGGTGGGTGGCCACCGATATCCACCTAGATCAATCCTCCATCCTTAGGAAGCAATGGTCTCCATTGCGTTGAGTTCCAAGGGGAGAGGGAAAATCATTTGTTGGATCTGCATCTTGGTGAGTTGCTTGTATTGTTGGAGACGTCGCGCTGCTCAGTTTGTGGAAGTATGTCAAGAACCTATTGAGGCTGAGGTTGTTCAACAAGTCGAGATACATGAGAGGACGGTGTGTAGAAGGAATATTTTTACTTTGATGCAGCCTTGTCGACCTTCTTTTGTTGGATAGAAGGTGCTTGGTGCGAGGTTGTAGTGGTTGCAGTGTCCTTTTGTTCTCCTTTTGAACAGATTGTGAAGAAGCTAAATTTTGCAGTATGAGATACTAACTTGCATCACTTTTTAGGTGGAACAATAGTCAAAACTACCTATGGTATTTTGTAGAGATGACCACCCAAAGTAAAAATGACACTACGGGGTCGAGACTCATAAATAGCATGGCGCTTCCACATATATGGTTGGCCCAAGAGAACATCACAAACATCCAATGGGGCAACATCACATAATACCTTGTCCTTGAAGGGATGCATGACGTATGACAATCGGCATTTATGGCTGACACGGAGATCTCGTCCTTAGCGAAGCCACCCGATGTTGTATGGCTACGGGTGTGGTGTTGTCGACAATCCAACTGTTTAATGACCTCTGCTGAGATGAGGTTCTTTTGGCTTCTTCTATCAACAATAAAATGTAGTGGGGTCCCCTTCACCCACATCTTTGAATGAAAAATGTGCTCCCCCTCTTCTGGATCTATTGGTTCTTCTGGTTGAATTGTTGCGGTTGTGACAATAGCAGTGGGGTCTACGTCAATGATCTGTCCTTTACCAGTATTTTCATAATCGGATTCTGAATCAGGGTTCGAATCCTTGTCTTTGATCTCGGCCACCAATGATTTTTTTCAGCGACATTCATCGGAGTTGTGCCAGGGGATTTCTTGGAAATCGCACCATTTTCCGGTGTCTATCTTTGTCTTCCCGTGACCCTTCTTTTCCTGTGTCTCGGACTGGTTTTCAGGAGATTGTTTGTTAGGGTTGTCTTTTTCATACTTTGGTTTTTATGGATTTACAGATCCGAAATATCGTTTGTTCTGGTGCTTAAATTTCTGCTCGATTTTAACAGCATATCGATAAGCAGCACCGAGTGATGAGATGTCCAGAAAATTCATTTTAGTCTGGACGTATCTGTGTAGAGCCCCACGGTATTTCAAAACCAAATGTCGCTTGGAGTATTTGATACCCATCTTGGTGCACAAGGTATGGAAGGTATTGGTGAACTCTGGAACTGCTTGGCCCCTCTCTTGCCATAGTGTGGTCCATCTCATGTACTGGTCCTCATAGTTTCCAACAGGGTAATAATGTTCCTTTACCGCATCCACAAAAAAATCCCAAGTGGGATCGGCCCCATATATTTCAAACTCCTCTGTGGAACTCTGCTCCCAATAAGTTTCCCACCAATGTTTGACATGGGAGAGATCTTTAAGGAGTGTGAAGGTGATATTTTCTTTGTCGGAAAATTTGTGAACAAAGAAATAACCTTCTAGCATATTTAACCATTTTTCTAGGGCTTCTGCATCTATATGTCCTTCAAATACAGGAATATCAAAATTAACTTGTACATTGAAAGGTGAGGTGCCTCCAAAGTGGTTGCTTGATGAATATGTGTCTGTTGCTATCAGCAGGTGTTGAAGGATGTGAGAAAAATTCTCTATCATTTCATCCCTCTGTCGCATGAGAGCTTGCTTAAGCAACAGACTGATAGGATCGTTTGGTCTGTCATTTTTATTTTATTCCACCATTGAGGGTTTCTTGGGTGTGTGAGAGAGATTTTCCTCAAGAGAGACAAGCTCGAGAGCCAACTTTCTATACTCGTACCTCGTCGGGGACATGCACTGAAAAAAAACGATCAAGAACAACCTGCTCTGATACCATTGATCCGGATTATTTTCAGTACGAAATGAGATCAGAGATATAATAAAGAAATGCACAGAGATATCACAGATCTTCAATAATATAAAAGAAATGTATCAGATATGCAACCATAAACATAGATATACAGTAATACATGATTTCTATTAATGAAAGAAATGGATAGAGACTGTAAAAATACAGAGTGAAAGACTCGCTAGAATGGTGGTAGCTTATCTATGAGAAGAGATGTGACAGCTACTCGCATTCGCAAGAAGATGATTACAATGAGGCTCTGAAGGAATTTTTATAATAAACAGGAATGTCAAAAACCCTAGACATCCAAAAACCTAACCCTAGGAGGTGAAGCGCCAAAAGTCATGTGGGCCCTGTTTGGGCAAGTTAGTACATCAACTTCCCGGGGTCGTAACTTTTGAATACGATCTTTATTTTAGGCGTGTGATAGCTCGTTGGAAAGGTATCATTGAATAGATTCATTTTGGGGGATCAATCATGCCTTCATCTATCATTGAGAACTTTTATCTCGAAAAACCTTCATTTAGGCCCTCAAAATGGCCCTAGACGTTAAAACCTACTAAAAATAGTAAATTGCATAAATTGTCAGAAAATTGTTTTGAGCCAATTGAAAAAGGTGGGTGGCCACCGATATCCACCTCGAACAATCCTCCATCCTTAGGAAGCAATGTTCTCCATTGCATTGAGTTTCTGGGGGAGAAGGAAAAGCATTTGTTGGATCTGCATCTTGGTCAGCTGCTTGTATTGTTGGAGACATCGCACTGCTCAGTTTGTGTAAGTATGTCAAGAACCTGTTGAGGCTGAGGCTACTCAAAAAGTCGAGATACATGAGAGGATGGTGTGCAGAAGGAATATTTTCACTTTGATGCAGCCTTGTCGACCTTCTTTTGTTGGATAGAAGGTGCTTAGGGCGAGGCTGTTATGGTTGCAGTGTCCTTTTGTTCTCCTTTTGAACAGATTGTGAAGAAGCTAAATTTTGCAGTATGAGATACTAACTTGCGGCACTTTTTAGGTGGAACAACAGTCAGAACTACCTCTGGTATTCTGTAGAGATGACCCCCCAAAGTAACAATGACACTACGGGGTCGAGACTCATAAACAACACGGCGCTTCCACATATATGGATGGCCCAAGAGAACATCACAGACATCCAGTGGGGCAACATCACATAATACCTCGTCCTTGAAGGGATGGATGTCGTATGACAATCGACATTTCTGGCTGAAATAGAGATCTCGTCCTTGGTGAAGCCACCCGATGTTGTATGGCTATGGGTGTGGTGTTGTCGACAATCCCAACTGTTTGACGACCTCTTCTGAGATGAGGTTCTTCTGTCTTCTGCTATAAACAATAAAATGCAGCAGGGTCCCCTTCACCCACATCTATGAAAGAAAAAGGTGCTCCCCCTCTTGGGGATCTATTGGTTCTTATGGTTGAATTGTTGCGGTTGCGACAATAGCAGTGGGGTCTGCGTCAATGATCTGTCCTTTACCAGTATTTTCATAATCGGATTCTGAATCAGGGTTCAGCTCCTTTTCTTTGATCTCGGCCACTAATGACTATTTTGAACGACATTCATCGGTGTTGTTCCAGGGGATTTTGTAGAAATTGCACCATTTTCTGGTGTCCTTCTTTCTCTTCTCGTTACCCTTCTTTTCCTGTGTCTTGGACTGGTTTTCAGGGGACTATTTGTTAGGGCTGTCTTTGTCATACTTTGGTTGTTGTGGATTTACAGATCCAAAATACCATTTTTTCTGGTGCTTAAATTTCTGCTTGATTTTAACAGCATATCGATAAGCAGCACCGAGTGATGAGATGTCCAGAAAATCCATTTCAATCTGGATGTATCTGTGTAGAGCCCCACGGTATTTCAGAACCAAATGTCGCTCAGAGTCTTTGATACCCAGCTTGGTGCGCAAGGTATGGAAGGCATTAGTGAACCCTTAAACTGCTTGGCCCCTCTCTTGTCGTAGTGTGGTCCATCTCATGTACCAGTCCTCATAGTTTCCAACAAGGTAATACTGTTCCTTTACCGCATCCATAAAAAAATCCCAAGTGGGATCGACCCCATATATTTCAAACCCCTCTGTGGAACTCTGCTCCCAATAAGTTTCCCACCAATGTTTGACATGGGGGAGAGCTTTAAGGAGTGTGAAGGTGATCTTTTCTTTGTCGGAAAATTTGTGAACAGAGAAATAACCTTCTAGCAGATTTAACCATTTGTCTAGGGCTTCTGCATCTATCTGTCCTTCAAATACAGGAATATCAAAATTAACTTGTACCTTGAAAGGCGAGGTGCCTCCAAAGTGGTTGCTTGATGAAGATGTGTCTTTTGCTATCGGCAGGCATTGAAGGATGTGGGAAAAATTCTCCATCATTTCGTCCCTCTGTCGCATGAGAGCTTGCTCAAGCAACAAACTAATAGGATTGTCTACTCCGTCATTATTCTTTTATTCTTCCATTGAGGGTTTCTTGGGTGTGCAAGAGAGATTGTCCTCAAGAGATACAAGCTCGAGAGCCAACTTTCTATACTCGAACCTCGTCGGGGACATGTACTGAAAAAAAACGATCAAGAACAGCCTGCTCTGATACCACTGATCTGGATTATTTTCGGCACAAAATGAGATCGGAGATATAATAAAGAAATGCACAGAGATATCACAGATCTTCAATAATATAATAGAAATGTATCAGATATGCAACCATAAATACAGATATATAGTAATACATGATTACTATTAATGAAAGAAATGGACAGAGACTGTAAAAATACAAAGTGAAAGACTCACTAGAATGGTGGTAGCTTATATCTGAGAAGAGATGTGACGACTACTTGCATTCACAAGAAGATGATTACAATGAGGCTCTGAAGGATTTTTTATAATAAACAGGAATGCCAAAAACCTAACCCTAGGAGATGAAGTGCCAAAAGTCATGTGGGCCCCGTTTGGGCAAGTTAGTACATCAACTTCCCGAAGTCGTAACTTTTGCATACGATCTTCGTTTTAGGTGTGTGATAGCTTGTTGGAAAGGTATCGTCAAGGAGATTCATTTTGGGGGCTCAATCATACCTTTGACTAACTATGAGAATCTCGACCTCGAAAAACCTTCATTTAGGCCTTCAAAATGGCCCCGGACGTTAAAACATGTTAAAAATAGTAAATTGCCAAAATTGTCAGAAAATTGTTTTGAGCCAGTTGGAAAAGGTGGCTGGCCACCGATATGCACCTAGATCAATCCTCCCTCCTTAGGAATAAATGGTCTCCATTGCGTTGAGTTCCAAAGGGAGAGCGAAAAGCATTTGTTGGATTTGCATCTTGGTGAGTTGCTTGTATTGTTGGAGATGTCGCGCTGCTCAGTTTGTGGAAGTATGTCAAGAACCTGTTGAGACTGAGGTTGTTCAACAAGTCGAGATACATGAGAGGACGGTGTGCAGAAGGAATCTTTTCACTTTTCTGCAGCCTTGTCGGCTTGTTTCTGTCCAATAGAAGGTGCTTGGGGCGAGGCTGTAGTGGTTGCAGTGTCCTTCTGTTCTCCTTTTGAACAGATTGTGAAGAAGCTAAATTTTACAGTATGAGATACTAACTTGCGGCACTTTTTAGGTGGAACAACAGTCAGAACTACCTCTGGTATTCTGTTGAGATGATCCCCCAAAGTAACAATGACACTACGGCGTCAAGACTCATAAACAGCATGGTGCTTCCACATATATGGTTGGCCAAAGAGAACATCACAAACATCCAGTGGGGCAACATCACATAATACCTCATCCTTGAAGGGTTAGATTTCATATGAAAACCAACATTGTTGACTGACACGGACATCTCGTCCTTGGTAAAGCTACCCGATGTTGTATGGCTGCGGGTGTGGTGTTGTCGACAATCCCAACTATTTGACGACCTCTATTGAGATGAGTTTCTTCTGGCTTTCGCTATCAACAATAAAATGCAACGGGGTCCCCTTCACCCACATCTGTGAATGAAAAAGGTGCTCCCCCTCTTCGGGATTTGTTGGTTCTTCTTGTTGAATTGTTACGGTTGCGACAATAGCAGTGGGGTCTGCGTCAATGATCTATCCTTTACCATTATTTTCATAATCGAATTATGAATCAGGGTTCAGCTCCTTATCTTTGATCTCAACCCCCAATGATTTTTTTAAGAGACATTCATCGGTGTTGTGCCAGGGGTTTTTGTGGAAATCGCACCATTTTTCAGTGTCCTTCTTTGTCTTCCCATGACCCTATTTTTCCTGTGTCTTGCACTGGTTTTTAGGAGACTATTTATTAGGGTTGTCTTTGTCATACTTTGGTTGTTGTGTATTTATAGATCCGAAATCTCATTTGTTTTGGTGCTTAAATTTCTTATTTATTTTAACAGCATATCGATAAGTAGCACCGAGTGATGAGATGTCCAGAAAATCCATTTTAGTCTGGATGTATCTGTGTAGAGCCCCACGGTATTTCAGAACCAAATGTCACTCAGAGTCTTTGATACCCATCTTGGTGCACAAGGAATGGAAGGTATTGGTGAACTCCAGAACTGCTTGACCCCTCTCTTTCCGCAGTGTGGTCCATCTCATGTATTGGTCCTCATAGTTTCCAACAGGGTAATACTGTTCCTTTACCACATCCACAAAAAAATCCCAAGTGGGATCGACCCCATATATTTCAGACTCCTCTATGGAACTCTGCTCCCAATAAGTTTCCAACCAATGTGTGACATGGGGGAGAGATTGAAGGAGTGCGAAGGTGATCTTTTCTTTGTCAGAAAATTTGTGAACAGAGAAATAACATTCTAGCAAATTTAACCATTTGTCTAGGGCTTCTGCATCTATCTGTCCTTCAAATACAAGAATATCAAAATTAACTTGTACCTTGAAATGTGAGGTGCCTCCAAAGTGGCCGCTTGATGAATATGCGCATGTTTCTATCGGTAGGCGTTGAAGGATGTGGGAAAAATTCTCCATCATTTCGTCCCTCTGTCGCGTGAGAGCTTGCTCAAGCAACGGACTGATAGGATCATCTGCTCCGTCATTTTTCTTTTCTTCCGCCATTGAGGGTTTCTTGGGTGTGAGAGAAACATTGTCCTCAAGAGAGACAAGCTCGAGACATAACTTGCTATACTCGGACCTCGTCGGGGACATGCAATAAAAAAAAATGATCAAGAACAACGTGCTCTAATACCACTTATCCAGATTATTTTTGGCACGAAATGAGATCAGAGATATAATAAAGAAATGCACAGAGATATCACAGATATTCAATAATATAACAGAAATGTATCAAATATGCAACCATAAACACATATATACAATAATACACAATTTCTATTAATGAAAGAAATGTAAAGAGACTGTAAAAACACAGAGTGAAAGACTCGCTAGAATGGTGGCAGTTTATCTCTGAGAAGAGATGTGACGGTTACTCACATTCGCAAGAAGATGATTACAATGAGGCTTTGAAGGCCTTTATATAATAAACAAAAATTCCAAAAACCCTAGACATCCCTAGGAGATGAAGCGCCAAAAGTCATGTGGGCCCCGTTTGGGCAAGTTAGTACATCAACTTCTCGGGGTTGTAACTTTTGCATACGATCTCCATTTTAGGCGTGTGATAGCTCGTTGGAAAGGTATCATCGAGGAGATTCATTTTGTGGGATCAATAATTCCCTTAGATATCATTGAGAACCTCGATCTCAAAAAACCTTCATTTAGGCCCTCAAAATGGCCCCGGAAGTTAAAACCTGTTAAAAATATTAAATTGCCAAAATTGTCAGAAAATTGTTTTGAGCCAGTCGAAAAAGGTGGGTTGCCATTGATATCCACCTGGATCAATCCTCCCTCCTTAGGAATAAATGGTCTCCATTGTGTTGACTTTCCAGGGGAGAGGGAAAAGCATTTGCTGAATCTGCATCTTGGTGAGCTGCTTGTATTGTTGGAGACATCACGCTGCTCAGTTTGTGGAAGTATTTCAAGAACCTGTTGAGGCTGAGGTTGTCCAACAAGTCGAGATACATGAGAGGACGGTGTGCAGAAGAAATATTTGCACTTTGGTGCAGCCTTGTCGACCTGCTTCTGTTGGATAGAAGGTGTTTGGGGTGCGGTTGTAGTGGTTGCAGTGTTCTTCTATTCTCCTTTTGAACAGATTGTGAAGAAGCTAAATTTTGTAGTATGAGATACTAACTTGCGGCACTTTTTAGGTGGAACAATAGTCAGAACTACCTCTGGTATTCTGTAGAGATGACCCCCCAAAGTAACAATGACACTACGGGGTCGAGACTCATAAATAGCATGGCGCTTCCACATATATGGTTGGCCCAAGAGAACATCACAGACATCCAGTGGGGAAACATCACATAATACCTCATCCTTGAAGGGATAGATGTCATATGACAATCAACATTGTTGGCTGACACAGAGATCTCGTCCTTAGCGAAGCCACTCGATGTTGTATGGTTGCGGGTGTGGTGTTGTCGACAATCCCAACTGTTTGACAACCTCTTCTAAGATGAGGTTCTTCTGGCTTCTGTTATCAACAATAAAATGCAGCGGGATCCCCTTCACCCACATCTGTGAATGAAAAAGGCACTCCCCCTCTTCGAGATCTGTTGGTTCTTCTGGTTGAATTGTTGTGGTTGCGAAAATAGCAGTGGGGTCTGTGTCAATGATTTGTCCTTTACCAGTATTTTAAGAATCGGATTTTGAATCAGGGTTCGGCTCCTTGTCTTTGATCTCAGCCACCAATGACTGTTTTGAGCAACATTCATCGGTGTTGTGCCAGGGGCTTTTGTCGAAATTGCACCATTTTCCAGTGTCCTTCTTTGTCTTCCTGTGACCCTTCTTTTCATGTGTCTTGGACTGGTTTTCGGGAGACTGTTTGTTATGGTTGTCTTTTTCATACTTTGGTTGTTGTGGATTTACGGATCCAAAATCCCATTTGTTCTGGTGCTTAAATTTCTGCTTGATTTTAACAACATATCGATAAGCAGCACCGAGTGATGAGATGTCCAGAAAATCCATTTCAGTCTAGATGTATCTGTGTAGAGCCCCACGGTATTTCAGAACCAAATGTCGCTCGGAGTCTTTGATACCCAGCTTGGTGCGCAAGGTATGGAAG
>ML839815.1:57616-70644 GCA_009831015.1 Picea engelmannii | reverse complement strand
TGTGCAATGTTACTAAAGTCTAGTGAAGCTTAGTTACATGTGTAAGTTCCCCACAAATGATGTTATAATGATCATCATCATGACACTAGTTACAAGATTACATCAATCCACTAGACAACATTAAAACACATTCTAACATATCCCTCATATAGAAATGAAAAAACCCAATGCATGCATCAATATGGATCTTTAAATTTTGAAGTTACCCATATGAATGCTTCTACTTGTGCTATAAGGTTTGGAAGTTTCCACGTTGACCTTAATCTAGATCTAAATAAACCCATTTTAGGTCACATCGCAATGGAAAAGGGAATCTAGTAGAAGATGTGGACTCACTCAACAATTGAGGAAGGAAGTACTAACATATCTCAATAAACTATATCCATGCTTGATTCATCCCTTTCAGTCTTCCAAGAATAGACTAGCTCTTCTTGTGTAGAAAAAATCTTCATGTCTTCCAAAGGACTTGAGGAGTAATCCACTAGAATTTCTTCATCCATCAATACATCCACATAGTTTCCTTATTCCATACAATATATGAAAGAAGTATACTTCTTTCACACACACGCACACACGAAAAATCCATAACATTTTTATGTTGAAATAAAAATGGTAAAGTTACACTCATAAAGTGCACTATGACATGAAAGAAAAACTTAACAAGAATAGCTCTTGATATTATTCCAATATAATTGAATGAATTTGAAATCTAGTATCTCAAAATAAGTTTTCCACAAACATATTACATCATAAGCAAAAAATACTAGATAGGTGTTACATTTTGAAAGTTTCACCCTGAAAACCATAATAAAATTATCCATTGTAGCCTCTTGATATTCAAAAAAAGAAAGTATCAAAATTGTTCAAAACAAATAAGGAAATTAAATCCATTATCTAAAATGGATAGAGCTCATTTAAATAAATATCTGGAGACAAGGGGTAGGGATTTTCCCTTCCCTTTACTCTACCATGTTGATGGTAGTATGCTATATCTCCAAAGATAGTTTTGACAACACATCGACTAAGTTGTTTTGCTCCTTATAGATGTGATAATGAGATATATGAGAGAATATTGCCTCCAACAACTTTATTTGGTTATAAATTGGATCGAAACCAATATTTTGTATTCTATGGTTCCCCGACATCTAATCTATAACCAAATTTGAGTAAGCAACAACCTATAATTAATCAATATTTTTGTCTACTGTAATTCTTATCAATGTTTCAAGTGCTTTCATTTTATCCCAATTGTTAGTACCTCCACACAAAGTAGCCTCAAAAGAAATGTTTCTTGAATAAAAAAAAAGTGCATGTATAGCCTTGCATGTATTGTGGTTGCTTTAACAGACCCTATCAAAAAATCCCCATGATTTTGTTTTGTTAATATTAAGTGTGCTTATATTCCTCTAAGGTTTTGTCTAGCAAGGTACCTTGAGTCCTTAATAAGAGAACTTTATTTTATATAAAACTTGGAGGTGGATATTAACTTGTCCTATAACATAATGGCATTTCTAATTAACCACCGGGCCCAAAAAACACCATAGAAAAACCTTTATGATCATTTACCTATGAGTCCTCAAACCAAGTATGTAGTGATTATGGCTAAGAATAACCTTTCCATTTCTCCTTTCCACTTGTCAAGGTATGGGCTGCATCTCAAACTTATTTGGTAAAATGACAATTTATTAACAATTGACTAATCGATTTCCCTCCATTTTTACATCAAACATATATTATGCCAAATCCCTACCATGCTCTTCTTTGAGACCATGAGATCTCATGATTTGATCCCTTGTTCCAAATCTAGTGCTTTAACACACACAAATGGCCTTGTTAAAATTTGTTTCTTCTACACACTTTATGGATAAGGACTTAACAAGAAGAACGACATTGACATTGTTTCATGTATATGAATCCAATGAATGAGGTTGGTCATCAATCCAACGCACAGTTCTTGAGTTTTTTCAAGTTGTACCTAACTTTCTCAAACAATTCATAGACACTTGACCTAAATGGTCCTAGGGGAGTGTGAATCACAACTTAAAACAATATTTTTTCAATTGCAATAAGTGAGTTTCAATGGGTACATCATCTCTGTGAAGTCACAAAATTGAATGTGAAAGATGTTGTGATTTGACCCCCATATCCAAATCCAATGATTTAACAAATGTGCAAATTCCCTTGTCAAAAATTGGCTCTTATAAATGATTGTATGACCAAGTACTCTCATAGAAGGGCATCCTTAGG
Source organism: Picea engelmannii (assembly GCA_009831015.1). Lineage (NCBI taxonomy): Eukaryota > Viridiplantae > Streptophyta > Pinopsida > Pinales > Pinaceae > Picea > Picea engelmannii. The sequence continues at coordinate 68,397 of ML839815.1, read as the reverse complement.
ACTATCCCATGAAAATGAATCCAACCAACTAGACTTGTCATGAAATTGACTCAAGATTCTTTAGTTTTTTTGAGTTGTAGATCGCTTACCCAGACAATTCAAGGACACTTTCCCTAAATGGTCCTTGGGGAAAAAATGAAAACTTTGACTTGGAACAATGTGGTGTCCATTACAACATGTGAGTTCCATTCGGGCTATTTTCCTCATGTCTTCACCAAGGGTTAAGGTCAGAGATATCATGATTTGACCCCGAGATCCAAATATAGTGATTTAACACATGTGCAAATGGCCTCATCCAAAATCATTTCTTATATACATTTGTGTAGCCAAGGACTCACAGAGAAGGGAGTCTTCGGAAATATCCCACGGATATCAAACTAACAGAGTCGACTACTCATTGAATTGACTTGTGTTTCTTTAGTTGTTTCATGTTGTAGCTTTCTTTCCAAGACAATTCAGGGACATTATCCATAAATGGTCATGGTGGAAAAAAATGTAACACATGATTAGGAATAATTTCCTATTAGTTTTAGGAAGTGAGTTTCATTAGGTCCATCATCACCATGTAGTCACCAAGGTTGAATGCATGATCTTGTACTTTGACCCCTAGATCCAAATTTGGTGCTTTAACACATGTGCAAAATACCTCGTCCAAAATAATTTCTTCTACACATTGTTATGGCCAAGGACTTGAGGTGAAGGGTGTCATTGGCATAGTCCCATGTAGACAAATCCAAAGGAGAATATTGGTTCTTTAGTTGTTTTGAGTTGTAGTTTTCTTTCCCAAACAATTTAGGGACTATCACTTGCCCTAAATTATTATGGGGTAGAAAATAAAAATAGTGAGATAGAACATTGTGCCATGAATTTTAGAAAGTGAGTTTCAATATGGCAATCATTCCCTTGTATTCATATTGTTTGAAGCCAAAATATCTCATGATTTCCCCTAAATCCAAATCTGGTGCTTTAACATGTGCAAACAACCTTGTCAAAACAAATTTCTTCTACATGCATGTATGGCCAAGGACCCAATGAGAGGGGCATTGTTGGAACTATCTTTTGGAGATGAATCTAATGAAAAAAACTTATTTTCAAACCAACTCATGGTTCTTGAGTTATTTCAAGTTGTAGCTTGCTTTCCTAGAAAATTCAAGGACATTGTCCATAAATGGTATCGGGGGGGGACACAAACCATTACTTGGAATGACATGTCACTAATTGCAACAAGTGAGTTTCATTAGGGCTATTGTTCCAATGAAGTCACCAAGATTGAACATGTGAGATATCATGATTTGATCCCTAGATAAAAATTTGGTGCTTTAACGCATGTGGAAATGACATCCTCCAAAATTGTTTAATCTACATGATTATGTGTCCAAGGACTCGTGGAGAAGGGAATCATTGGAACTATTCCATGAACATGATTACAATGGAGCAAACTACTTGTTGAATTGACTCATAGTGCCGATTCATTTCAATTTGTATCTTACTTGCCTAGACATTTCATGCACACTTTCCCTAAATGGTCCAAGGGGTAAAAAATTCAAACCAACACTCAAAACAGTATGCCATCAATTGCAAAAATTGAGTTTCATTGGGGCCATCATCCTTGAGTAGTCATTGAGGTTGAATGTGTGAGATCTTGTTATTTAACCCCTGGATCCAAATTTGGTGCTTTAACACATGTGGAAATGACCTCATCCATTATTGTTTCTTATGCACATTTGCATGTCCAAGGACTCATGGAGAAGGGTGCTATTGGAAAGAGTCACATGGAGATGAATCTAATGGAGCATACTTCTTATTGAACCAACTCACAATTCTTTAGTTGTTTTGAGTTGCATCTTATTTACTTGGATAATTTCCGTAAAATGGTCCCGAGGGAAAAAATGCAACACATGACTAGGAACATCATGATATTAGTTGCAATAAGTGAGTTTCATTGGGTACATCATCCCAAGTAGTCGTCGAGGTTGAATACGAGAGATCTCATGATTTGACCCCTAGATCCAAATCCAGTACTTTAATACATGTGAAAATAAGCTCATCCGAAATATTCTATTATTCATGCTTGTATGGTTAAGGACTTATGGAGAAGGGTGTCATTAACATTGTCCTATGAAGATGAATCCAATGAAGCAAACTTCTCATATAAATGACTCATGGTTCTTGAGTTGTTTCAAGTTGTAGGTTGCTTGTGTGGACAATTTAGGGTCACTTTCCCTAGATGGTCCCATGGAAAAAGAAATGAAAATAGCAACTTGGAACAACATACCATTAGTTGTAGCTAGTGAGTTTCATTGTAACCATTTTCCTTGTGAGGTCATTGAAGTTGGAGACAACAAACCTTGTGATTGACAATTGAAATTTATTTATTTATTTAAATACCTACATGACGTCGAGATTGCGACGTATGGTAATGTCGCTCCCATGGCACACACGTCGGCGATAAATAGTTGGTCGTCAGTTGAGCGACATTACCATACGTCGGTATTACGACGTATGGTAACGTCACTCCCATAGCACACACGTAGGAGATGAAGAATTGACCGTCGGTTGAGCGACGTTACCATACATCGGTATTACAATGTATGGTAACGTCGCTCCCATAGCACACATGTCGGAGATGAATAGACGACCGTCGGTTGAGACATTACCATATGTCGGGATTACGGCGTATGGTAACGTCGCTCCCATAGCGTCCACATAGTGGAGACTGGCGAAATGGGACTTCGGAATTTCGATGTCTATGATGTCGCCGTAGCGACGACTATATGGGGTTTGGACAGTCAAATCTGATATGACACGTGTTTGCATGAAACGTCGCAATAGAGACGATAGTTATGGCGTCGAAAAAACAGTGTCATGTGAAATGACGTTTCAAGGGGTCTGTTGTTTGGCGTTCTCTTGACAATATAAAGTGGCAATTGCATCGAACGCATCGTCGGAATTTGACCCAAATGTACTAGTGTCTCAACCAACTCCACCAATTCCATCCAGCTTCTACATCCATTAGACTTAGTCTCTTCATTTTCCATGTTGACATCTAAACCTATGACCTCCTCATGGATATAAGATACTTGGGAATCCTCATTTAGGAACCAAATATGATTTTCATGTACCTCTAATTCTTCAAAAATGTGCATGCAACAATTGTTGTTAGAATTATGGATATTGTAAATTATTTTGTCAAATAGGTTACATGGAATTATTCAACTGAATTTATGAGAAGTGTGGAAGAATTAAAATCAAATTTTGATTGTTTAGATACATTCCCTATAAATAATCTTTCCAACTACTATACTTGTGGCTCGTTATGATCTCTGAGTGTAAAGTTATAGCCTTCTGAAATTTGCAATTTTTTTATTCAATTGTGTCATGTTCTCAGTGGTGTAATTTATCTATTAGGAATTAAAAATCCATTTGTGTTAGGATCGGATACAATTTTTAATTTTGAACACACAGCAACTTTCATATTTTAAATCGAATGCTTCAGTGAAATTCTATATAAATCTGGATTTGACGACTTTGCTCTTTTACATTTTCTCCACACTTAGAATTTTTAGCCAAAACTAGCTATCTCCCAAACAGAGAGAAACTGGGAAAAACTAACTCAATACAAAGTTATTTGGATTGATGTGTAGGTAAAATTTCGACTAAATAAAATTTTCCAGATTGGTGATTTGGGGCCTCTTTTCCTCCTCCAAATATTTCAAAAAACCCCAAAACGCACTTAGGAATAGTGGATTTTTCCATGTTTGAGTATCCCAACAATAACCCCTTTTTAATTTTGTCAGGACCCTAAATCAATATATTTGTGCCTACTTTTTGCACTCCAATTTTAAATTTCACCTTCATTTGGACCTCGATTACTAAGCACGACTGAGATCTTTAAAAACCATTAATTCACATTTTTCAGAAAATTTAAGCAGAATTATCCAATAACCCTCATTGAAATTCTTGTATATCTCGTCACTATGGACAAAAACCTTAAATTTCATATGATTATAATTTTAAATTATCTCGTTATGACCAAAACAAGTTTCTGGCTCCAGACTTTTTTTTTGAAAATTGTTTATTTTTGCTGACGTGGAAATCTGACTAACATGGCATGGAACATGGTTGTTGATGTTCATGTGTCATCCCCTAATTCGGACATATCTTCATCCTCCTTTCCTTTCATTGGAGATTAGCATATTTCTTCCATTGGTGATTGGAAATTTACTTTTCATCGACGATTGGTCATTTTCTTTGCATTGACAATCGATGATTTTTGAAAAATTCATACTCTGTAGAATTTTCACCAAACCCCGATCACTCCATCAACCATCAATGATTTCCTTTGAACTATGTTTTTTCCCACTTCGTCGAACTCCTAAAATCTCCATCGGCGATTCGTGGAATTCCTTTCATATTGTCGAACTTGTTTAACATAGAAATTTTTTGCCAACCCCGCAATGGATTTGGACCATTGATATCAAGATCAAAAAAGATCTTAGTCATTGATTCTCCAACCCTTTCCAAACTTCACCAAACTTGTAGATGGATATTGATTGTTGATCTGTTAAACTTCTCCAAACTCTGAAGATGAATCTCAATCGTCAATCTGCTAAACTTCACCAAATGTTGAATATGAATCTTGACCGTCAATCTATTAAACTTCGTCAAAATATCTGTTGGCCCTTGACCAGGTTTTTTGGAAACGCTGATCATGTTTGACTAATTTTTGGGACTTTGGCAGACTGGTCGAAGATGAAGCGCCAGGTGAAGCGGAAATCATGGGATCTCGCCCCCTTTTGTGAGATTTTTGGGATTAGGGTTTATGTAATGGGTATGGGATGTCGGCCCATGGGTTTACCCATGTTTAGGCCCCATTTGTAATGTATAAATAGATATATAGGAGATGTAAGAAAGGATGGGATTAGTAGAGAGACCTAGTAGAATCAGATTAGTGCATAGCTAAAGGCTTTGTGCATACTATGTGTTAAGACTTGCAGAGCTAAGTGCAAGTGATTGTAAGAAGCTTGTGTATAGACTGTGTAAGAAGTCTTTGTGCTTTGCCTAACTCAGGGAAGGAGGATATGGCAAGGTGCGCGTAGATATCATGTCCTGTGCGGAGTCGATTTTGATGCTCTACGCATGTAAGGAGATTGACATAAGATAATAAACAAGACGAAGAGTTGGTGGATGTAGCCCCATGCTGGGGGTGAACCACGTATATCCTTTGTTATGGTTACTTTGTGTGATCGATGTGATTTATGCTTAGTGTTGTCATCTTTATGTACGTTATATGCATCTGATATAATAGCTTAGTGATTAGTAATGTGAATGAATGCTAGATCTGCTCTATTTCTATGTGCTAAGTGCATGGATATGTTAGATCTTGTTGAATACTGCATTGTTCTATAATTAGGATTTTACCTGCGATGTGAATAAGGGTTAAATGCTAATAAATGTTAATTGTTAAGTGCTATGTTAAGTATTGTAATCACAGATCTATGTCCCAGCTAGGTTGCAGACACTTGAGTCATGAAACCCCCCTACCTCTACTTTGGGTGAGACTTCATCTGCTTCGCAGGTGTTGTCGAAAGGGCCGGTAGTTAGGGTTTTGTTGGTGCATTGTTGAAGAGTTGAACCCTGGGTCTACCCCTATGCCAAAAAATGGTTCTGTTGTCGGGACCTGAAACTATGATTGTTGGGAACTGAAGAAAAGAGAAAGCCATGTGCATAGATATGTTGTTGTAGTACATAGTACTTTACTTGACTTGTGAAGCTCCGTGCTAAGAAAAGAAGTCTGATTTGAAGAAAAGAGGTAAGATCGTAAAGCTTTGTGCTCTGATAAAGGTAAGATAAGTGGAAAAAAAAAATTCGAAAGAATGGATCTAGGTATGTTTGATAGATTTGGTCCTAGTCTAAAAACTAGGGCACAGCTCGAAGAAAGAAGATATGATATGCATAGATCTGTTAGAAATAGTGAAAGATATGTTATTCGTATGCATAAAAAGAATTGATGGACTAACAAATGGATGCAGGATCCTAGAAAGAATTTTTTGCAGATCCATCACTATGATCCCAGTGTGCAGTACAGGAAAGGTTGGGGATCATTTAAGAGAAAGAGAGGACTGACTCTTTGGTATAGTTGTAGAAGACCGGGACATCTTGCTAAGGAATTCCCTGGTAAAATTCCTATTTGTCTTTGTTGTAAATCCATATGCCATGAAGTTTTGGATTTCCCTAGAATGATTGCTAAAGTTGAAAAGACTAACACGAGACAAGAAAACTCTGAGGAAGGCCAAGAGACTAAGAATATGCTAAAGAACCAGAAAGAATCAGAGGCTATATTATTGCAAATGAAAGAAACACTGAATGATCACAAAGACATCAGTTTATCAGAGATCTTAAAAGAGAAAGGGAACATAGAAACAAGAATAGGAGACTTCGACATAGACTGTGTATTGGATGCAGAAACACAGGTGAAAATTATCACAGAAAGTACTTGGGAGATCTTAGGAAAGCCTGTTATGGTTCCTTCAATGGGAGGAATAGGATTGTTTAAAGGAAAGTCGATAACTCTATGTGGAAGACTTACCCATGTACCTATGATTTCTCATAGAGCATCTACAGAAGAAGAATTCAAGGTCATTAATTTTGTTAAGAATAGTGACCCCCTTGCACTTTTGTTAGGAAGGACATGGATTGAGAAAGACCAGATACGAAGGAAAGAAGAAGAGGAAGCTCTAGAACAGAAAAATAAATAATTAAGGGATTTCATGGCTAAGAGAATAGCGCGCTTAATAAAAGAATAGGAGGACAAGTTGAAGCAATTGAGGGCCAGAGACCTAGTTGTCGAAGTTGAAAGAATGCAAGAAGACTTAGAGAACTTATCCATATAGGAGAGTAGAGCATCTACTCCAGAAACAGTAAGCGAAGAAGTATTACCCTCGAACCAAACACCCTCAGCAGTGCGAAGTTACTATACCAAGAGGAGATAAGAACAAGAATGGAAAGAGGAATCCATAGACGCATAACACAGGAAAGAAAGATAAAAAACTCAGTAAGAAGAAAGCAAATCTAGAAAATTTGCAAGAGGTTCCAGAGAGAACTTCGCAAAAGGAAGGTTTGCAGAACTTGAACCTCATTGGAATAGCAAAGCAGCATAGATTGGAACTTCGCCACGGTGGATCAATATGACCATTGGAGGCGTCCCGATCGTTAGAATGATGCTCTAGAATGGCTAGAAACGCATTTATTTCCAGAACGTTCGCCATTGGACCATTGGGACCGCACCATAACGGATGGAATTGCATTGATTGAGGCATTCCTACTAGTTGGAAGAACCCGTTACGATGTTACCTATTTAACCCGTCGAATGTCTTACCGTGGACACTTTTGCCAATTGTGATTATTCAAACCCACAGAGAGATGACTATCACCGCGCAATACTTATTGAGACCTCGCCATCCATTATTCTACCTTGATTATTTGTTCACTGACCCGAGATATCAGATCTCAAGCATGTATGTCAGGTGACTTTAGCGTAGTAGAGAAATCCGTCGAAGAGATTCTCATAGACCTCATGGCTGAGAAGGTCATGTCTGCAGGAGAACAAGCTTCATCGACAAGAGGAGTGCAAGCATCCCCATCGACTGCACATCGATCTGGGCCCTCTCGAACTACGACAGAGAAAGGAACCAAGAATCGTGATGAATTGGCGAATGTGAAGCTCATCCCATCAATCTTGTCCGACTACATCCCACCTCTGGCTGGCGTGGTGAGTCGTGATAGCATCCCGAGGGACTTCGAATACACAGTGATCACTGCATACCTCCCGAAGGATATACGCGCAATAGGACTACAGTTGAAGAGGATTCTGACGTTGAAGATCAGTGACTTCAACTTGGGAGATCACAAAAACTATGGGATTCTCGCACCACACAATTATTTGACCAAGATATCAGGGTATAAGTCGAAGATAATCCCCCAGTCGTGGACCATGGACATTGCAAGATCGACCATCCTCAATGTAATGAAGTTACCACACTTTAACACATATCAAGAGGTTAACGCGTGCGTTAAAGTCCTTCTTTCATGCTTCCATGGTGGTTACCTATGGTTGGACAGGCACATCACAGTAGGTCTGGTGTTGATCCATCAGATCATTGGATTAATCATGCAAGGACCAGACCTACAGGACCTTTACCCAGGAAAGGTTGCAGATCGCGCCCCGACACAGACAATAAAAGAAACATATGGTGATGTGGAGAAGGGGAAGCGGGGCTATAAGGTAGCCTCCATCCAGAATGGAACAGGGCACCTAGCTTTCCAGTTGATCATTGGTAATCTTGTCAGGAAGAATATGCCAACACAAGTCATGAGGTTTGTCATCGACCTCGCAGGAAAATGCGTTGAAGGGTTGAAAATGAACTAGGCGAGATACCTTGTCAACCAGTGAGAACAAGACTGCCACGAAGCTCAGGATCAGGGATATGAGTTTCATTTTAGCTGGATCCTGATCCTCATTTCCTTCATTGCTTGGTAGATGTCGAAAGGAGCGACCTTCCCTGAAATTGAGTCATTTGAACCACTAGCTGCGAATTTCACTACGCTCTGGTATTCAAGCAACGTGGAAAAGAAATGGTAGTCAAATGCGGTGTTCCACACCTATTATCATTGTCGCTATATCAGATACCTCATAGGTCATCTTGCAGCGAAGTGAAGCCAAATAGAAGACAATGTTTGACAGGATCGAGGTGGAGCTCAAAGGGGTACAGCAGGCTCTTTATTCGATCCACGCAATGCCTACTGCGTCGTTGTCAGCAGGGGACATAAAAGTAGGAGATGAGCCTTCCTAGCTACACAGACTAGAAGACTCGATAGAGGCTCGCCTTCATCGTGTCTAGGAGGAAAAATAACATCCCACAGAGGCCCTGAAGAAATCAAAGGAGGAATCCATAGAGCAATGTCAGGTTGCGCAACAAGAAAAAGACGACCTCTAGGAAAAGTTTGCAGAGGATAGAGCGCAGATCTAGAAGGAGAAAGAACCACTGCTTTCAGAGCAGATGGGTGTTAAAAAAACAGTCACCAGAGCACTTCACTCTATGACGGGCCTAGCATAGATGGAAGAAGAAATCGTTGAGATCCAGGTGGGGAAGCTCGTTGAAGCCATTCAGCACTCCAAGCATGAATAGGAGAACTAGAACTACAAGTCGTGCCAAGCACTCTGCAGGAAGTCTGAGATCAGAGAGAGGAAACTGTCAGGAGCGTAGTCAAAAGAATCAAGGCATTGGCCTTGGAATGCAAGGAACTCAGTAGTCAAAGTGCGCAGACCTACGAGCGCCTTGCAGAGGACCTGGAACTAAGGAAATTGGAGTCACAGCTCTAGGAGGCAAAGCAACAGGAAACAATAGTGCAAGAACAGTTGAAGCTACTGTCACCCATCGAGAGGATGAAAAGGTCACAGGAACAGTGCATGGTTCAGCAATAGGTCCATGCCATCCAGAGTAAAGTCATGGAAGTGACCCAGAGGCTCCAGCCAGTGCAGGATGAAGCTTGCACACTTTTTGAGGAGATTGAAGGACAAGGTCCACATATAGAACAAGTAGTCACCATGGTAGAACAACACTTGGAAGGACCAGTGACTGAGAAAGTTATTCAAGAGTTCACCGAGAAGGAGGCTCTGGCGAAGCAGTAGGTCGAGGCAGCCCGAGCCAAGCTCGAGGCCTTTGAGGCAAAGTTACCTAGATCAGAGTGATTCGGGACGAGTCACAGGTGAGTGTTAGGGGGTTGTTGGCCCTTGACCAGGTTTTGTGGAAACGCTGGTCATGTTTGACCAATTTTGGGGACTTTGACAGGCTGGTCTAAGACGAAGCCCCAGGCGAAGCGGAGATCGCAGGATCTTTCCCCCTTTTGTGAGATTTTTGGGATTAGGGTTTATGTAACGGGTATGGGATGTCGGCCCATGGGTTTACCCATGTTTAGGCCCCATTTGTAATGTATAAATAGATATCTAGGCAATGTAAGAAAGGATGGGATTAGTAGAGAGACCTAGTAGAATCGGCTTAGTGCAGAGCTAAAGGCTTTGTGCATACTATGTGTTAAGACTTGCATATCTAAGTGCAAGTGATTGTAAGAAGCTTGTGTGCAGACTATTTAAGAAGACTTTATGTTGTGACCTAACTCGAGGAAGGAGGATCTGGCGAGGTGCACGCAGATCTCATGTCCTATGCGGAGTTGGTTTTGATGCTCTGCACATGTAAGGAGATTGAAAGAAGATAATAAAGAAGATGAAGAGTTGGTGGGCGTAGCCCCATGTTAGGGGTGAATCACGTATATCCTGTGTTATGGTTGCTTCATGTGATTGATGTGATTTATGCTTAGTTTTTTCATCTTTATGTATGTTAGATGCATATGATATAATAGCTTAGTTCTTAGTAATGTGAATGAATGCTAGATCTGCTCTATTTCTATGTGCTAAGTGCCTGGATGTGTTAGATCATGTTGAATATTGTGTTGTTCTGTAATTAGGGTTTTGTTGACGGGCAAAATTGACCGTCCGTCAACTGGGAGAGTGGAACCGGTCCGAGGTTGTCTAAATAACCCAATCCGTTTGGAATGGACCACCCTGACGAGTTTAATGGCTCTGTTGGCCGCTCTAAGGTCTTTCAAGAAAACCAAAGAGAGAATTGATCTGAGCTAAGTAATCTAAAAGAAACTAAAACTAATTAATTAAAACTAATAAAAGAAATTAAATAAAAGAAATTAACTAAAAACTAACTAATACA
>ML839815.1:42866-56760 GCA_009831015.1 Picea engelmannii | reverse complement strand
TATGGATAACAGTGATCAAAATTATATCATTTGCATATGATTTAGATAGCTAAAGTAGTCATAAACCATAAACAAAGTGATATACAAAACATGAAACAAAATGTTGATATATTGAGAAGCTAAAGCTATGACAAAACATCAATTCTGCTCCATTCTGTATTAGAACTCCATATCCTTGTTCTCCCACGAATGAGGATGATCATTATTACAAAAATCATAAGTATTTATAAGTCTCTTCACAAGGTAAAACTTCCTTGTGGATAATATCAAACAGTTTTACATAATCTGGGAGATATCCCAAAATCTCTTAAACTAAGAAAATAAAATGCAAGTAAAATCTTTGAAATATCCCCTAACTGCTCATAAAATCAATTGCAATTTCGAATTTACCTGCAATAGAACACAAATATCAAATTAGAAAGATATTTCAGCAACAAAATAATAAAAAATTGATCCTACAGACTTAGCTACAGAATCATCTGATTCTGTAGCTAGTCTAAAATAGCATATAGAATCAGATAGAAAACAAATGAAATATTTTTTTAAAACAATCCAAATTCATTTTCTTTTATTAAAATCGAATTACTAATGGTTCAAGCAAATTTATCATTCAAATCAAATCAAATCGAAAAGGATGCAATCGAAACAGGATAAGAATGCTATGTCTTTAGTTGCCATAAAATATGGTCAAATAATAACCACATTGTTTCATATCCAAATGCAATTATAAGTAAATCGCATCGTATCCAAAATCGATATAGTTATAATCGATTAGTTACAGTTGTGCATAAAATTCACATTGTTTTAATCAAATATCAAACTGTTATGATTATAATCAAAACGAAATATGCATAACAGTATCCACAAACCTTGCAATAGTCTTTGGTCGCTGAGTGTCATACAGTTAACCGATAGGATTAAATAGCAATCATAACTATCATTGACTCGTTATAGTCATAGCAATAGATTGATATCATTCAATCGTGTGCAAAGATAGGTAAACGGTTTCCAATGGAATCATACTCAATGAGTAACAACCAAACGAATTTCGTTATTGATCACCACACAATCAATAGACAGGATCTTGATATAATCAACAGAATTTCCAATATAAACCAAGTAAATAACCGAAATGAATATGGCTGAGTTTAATTATAGACACAAATCGTAAGACTGAATATAATCAATCCCATTCCTCAAATCAAAATCAAACGATATATTTGTTATAATCTGATAACAAAAACAGTCCAAATTGATTTGGTTAAGTATAACAGCCATTATTCATATCTATTCGCAATTCAGTTATATAATAACAAAATGATATACGAATTGGTCCGAACATAGAATATACAATCATAACAGCTAACCAATTTGCCAACTATATCGCACAGGATATAACCAATTCGAAAAGAGATATTGACTGTGTTCCAAAATTTGGATAACCTGTGTTAAAAAAGATATGAACAATCTTCAATAAATAACAGAGTATCCAAAAACAATCAAATCCAATCATGATCAATCAGATCAGGACTAAATCTAATCAAAACCAATCCGAAAATCGATTAATCAAACTTATATACAACGAATGCATGCTTATTAACCAATTTCAATTCGAGGATATACACAGAGTTGTGAGTTCATCATATAAACAGGTGATAATCATACCAGTGTGATTGTTTGGACTATGCCAGCCTTGAGTTCACAACCGCTGTAGCAGACTCCACATTCTTAAACAAAATCGATCCTGTTGTTCGCTGCTTCTTATCAGTGGATGGCATCTTTGCCTTCTGGCTGGTAAGCCTTGCCACTTGATCTTCCAGAGCATGAATTTTGGATTGCAGCATTGGCACATCGAGGTAATACCTTTCTAACCATACGCCACACTGATCACACGGTGGAGCTGCTAGTTGAGATAGAACAGGAGGGGGTTTCGATGAGTCACCAGGGTTTCACAGGGCATTTTGATGTCGGGATAATTTGGATCATTTCGCAAACAAGGTGGTAGGTTTTTGACAAAATAATATGAGGGTTTATCACACAGGCCTTCGGAATAGGGATACTCGCTTGCTAGGTAGCGCTCAATCTCCGAGTCAGAATCTTCACTCACCATGATAGGGTCAGGGTTGACAGGGATTTTAGGTTTGTTTCTTGCCATGCGAGAGATTAACCGGGCGTTCTTCTTGCCTTTAGAATTCGTGTTAGGTTTAGTCTTGGGATTTTTAGCCACGGGTTTAACATTTTCCACATCTGTGGTGACAGAATTGGGTAGGTCAATAGGTGGCTCGGGTAGGGGTTTGGGTAGCAGAGCACTGTAAGGGACAGGGGGTACTAACTTGCCCTCGCTCACCATAGGTTTATCAATCGGTGGTAGGCTTGAGTCCTCAAACTTATTACGTTTAAGAAAATCCTCCCAACAGTCCCGACGTAATCCCAAATAAACCACAAGAATTTTAATTAACCCAAAATGAAAAAGACTGGTATCGGATTGGTTCCGCTTGAACCTTTTAGACATTTTAAACAAACTCCTATGCAGATAGAAAGGCATGTTAAGCTCATAGCCCATGAAAACCATCAGTAGTCGAAGGTGGTACAAGAACATGAAACCATACCTGCCCTCGCAAGTAATGAACTGCTTGGTCACCATCAGCAGGTCGTGCCAACGCTGCTTTAGCATATTTGTAGGCAAACCCTTGTCACAGGAGCTCACTCTTCGTGACTGGAAGAGAAATGTCCACGGGACATCTTCCACTTTACAATTTTTCGACCACTTCTGACCAGTAGCAGGCAGACCAGTAGCCAAACTAAGAAATTGCTCATCAATTTCTAATTGCACATCCCCAACCTTGGCTCGGCAGCCATCGAAGGTTAACGCAAATTGTTGAGCCACACCAGGGTTAAAGCCGTCAAACTTTCGTATGAACGGGAGCCATCCAAATTCTTCCAGGTCAGTGTAAGCACCATCAAACATTAACAGTGCCTGGCTACCATTGGGCTCAGCCCTTACGACCGGAGCCATGGTGCAGGTGCATGGTAGGGTTTGGTTTGAACATAACAATATGCAGGAGCAAAAATCAATAGGTCTTAACAGCTACAAGCGCTCAAAGGGGAATGAATCAGTGTAATGCATGCGAAGGTGGTGGGATTATCACCGCTATGCAGTGTATTAATGGCACAGTACAGTGTTGTTCAATCAATAATAACGTTTAAAACATATTAATCGGCCAACCCGAATCGGTGAATAACCATATCAACGTGTCATTGATCAAATGTAAAACCAAAACCATATGTTATATTAATGCGCCAAGTGTATAGTTCAGACCAACATGAAATCCAAAAGTTTCACCAACGCGCCAAGTGTAAAACATTGTCATGACATCAAACTCACCTTTGACCCATGTGTTTGTTGCATAGTCCAAGTTTATAAAACATTGCAACAAGAGATTTCATAAAATCGATAAGTCAAGAGCTTATAGTAATAAGGATCATACCATATAAAAAAAACTTTAATTCACCATGACCCCTGTATAATCAAGTATAATTCATCAATCAACATACTCAATGCCTTAGCAATTAAATAAAAATCAAGTTGCGCAATCAGAGTGATAATAGGCAAATGGACATAGCTCGAAACATAAACCAAAGGTAAGTACCAATCAGAATAGCAATGAGCTGATCATGACAGTCCAAATAACGACGGAGGAGTTTTCACACTTTTAGTCATGAAAACTAAATCGAAACCAATTTGCAAATGTCGCATGAAATAAAAATGTCTTCTGTTTGCAAAATGCGACAGAAATTTGAAGTTCAAGAGACATATGTGTAGGCAGCTTAAGGGCAATTGAAAAAATTGAATTGGTTGCCAACAGGTTTTACCTCCGATGTGAATAAGGGTTAAATGCTAATGAATGTTAATTTCTAAGTGCTTTGTTAAGTACTGTAATCACAGATCTGTGTCCCAGCTAGGTTGCAGACACTTGAGTCCTGCAACCCCCCCTGCCTCTACCTCAGGTGAGACTTCATCTGCTTCGCAGGTGTTGCTGAAAGGGCTAGTAGTTAGGGTTTTGTTGGTGCATTTTTGAATCGTTGAACCCTAGGTCTACCCCTATGCCAACACTCTGAATATGAATTTCATCATCAATCTAATAAACTTCGCCAAACTATGAATATGAATCTTGACCATGAGTCTGGGATTGGTGATTTTCTTCCATTTTTCTCCATCGACGATTGGCAATTTCCTTCAAATCATTCGACTTTGCAAAAATTCGTTGAAATCTGAAAAATCCATCAGCGATTGGAGATTTTCTTCTATGTTATATTCAGACTTCGTCGAAACTAGACGAACTCTGAAAACTTAGAAGTTTTTGACCAAATCTATGATGAATCTAGGTCGTCGATCTCAAAATCAAATGAAATCTCAGTTGTTGATTCATCAATTCTATGCCATGAACCTTGCCTTCCGCGACCATGGCGCTACCAACATGGACCCTATCATTCCATGTCACGGGTACGATCCATGTCATCATATGTACATAATTTTTCAAAATCCCCAAAATTATATTTTTTCTTTTTTTGAAAGTTTTATAATTTTTCTGAGATTTTATTTTTCGGCCAAAAATGTTCTTTAATTTTTTGGTTTCCATGGGAGCTATGAACTTAGATTCACATGGCTAAAATTGACCCCTCTACTGTCAATTTGACATCCCCTTGCCGAATTACATGTAGGTTTCACCCAGAAAATGGGAATTTCACTCTAAAATTCACCATGTTTTCTCAAACTCAACACATATTAAAACTCCCACGACGAATTCACCAAATATGAATTGGTATTATGCCCATATAAGTCTAGTGTTGAACCAGAAGCTCTAATACCACTCTGTAGTGTCCCCACTACTAAACCCCATAAAAATTTTATGATACCCATTTAAATTAGATGCAAACAGCAAGATAAAGATGTACACAGTTAGTAGAAATATCTACAACCATGCTTGCAACTCCATTTAAATTCACACAACAAAAAATTAATTTGTATGGCATGATAAAATGTCTATATATATAACAACATCTTAAAACATGAATGCATCTAAAATAACGTTCACACAGCAACACCGATTCACTTAAAATCACGGCATTTATGCGCAACAACATATAATTTCTCAAAACTCAGAGTAACCACACAGCAGATTAATCACATAAATTAAAATAATAAACATGAATAAAACACTTATCTTTTAATTAAATGTGGAACTAACTGCAAGTGACAGACGTTCCACGAAACCATGGAGTTTGATTATAACAATGTGCATTAGGAATCATTGAAAAGGATTCCATTTGAGGCTCTTTATGGTGGAAGATGCAATACTCCCATGAGTTGGGATAATCTAGTTAAAAAAATCATGATTAGACCATAAATGCATAAGGAAATGGAAAAAATGGTTTTTAAAATTAAAACCAATACGAAGACAACTCAAGATATAAAAAATAATTATGTAGGCAAGAACATAATACATAAAGAGTTTAAATTTGGAAAACATTTTATCCAAACTTAAATTACAAAGGAGTTCCTGGAAACTAGGAACTTGTGCTAAGCTCACACCTAGATAATATGGACCATTTGAGATCCTAGAAAGGATGGGGCCAATAGCATATAAGTTTTCCTTACCTACTAGCATCAAAGCTCATAATTTTTTCCATGTTTCATTGCTTAAGAAATATGTATATGATCCTAACCATGTTATTGATTAGGTTGTGATTTAGGTGGAACTATAGGAAGATTTCTAGCTAGAACACTTGTGCATCCTAGATAAGAAAGTAATATTGATCTAGAACTGAGCCATCACTCAAGTAAAGGTGCAATGGAATCACTTTGGACCAAATGAGACTCCTTAGGAGATGGAGGATGCCATGATAGAGGAGTATGCATTCCTATTTTAGTCTTAAACATTGTTGAAATAAAAGAACATCGAGGACAATGTTATCCCAATGGGGAGGAGATGTAATGTCCTAATTTGACCCTTTGGGATGATTAGAATTTTCATTTTTACATTTTCCTGGGGTTTGGACCTTTATTTATTTGTCTCCTTCTAATGAAATTAAAGGTAGATATATCTCTCCTTTATTTTCCATATAAGTTTCCTTACTTGGTTTATTATTTACAATATCATGTGGTCTTCTCCTCATTATCTATGATTTAGTGACTTGTTATCTATATTTAGGTGGGGTAACACATCTCCTTAACTACATATTTCCCACTAAGGTAATGATTTGTCATTAACTTTCCTCACTTTACCGAAGGGCCATATGAGCGAGACTCTGAATATTCTCTTATTCCTAACAGAAAATATATTGATTATTTTTGGGATGGAAAACAAGAAATAGATTGATTATTGGGTTGGAAAAGATGTTCGTATTTAGGCCTATCAGTCACTTGAGTCCCCCATTATTAGAATATTATGGCTAGTAGGAAAGAGATTAAGGATTTTATCTACTATCCTCACTTGACTGAAGGGCCATATGAGTTTGACTCTTTTCTTATCTCTATGGCAGACCGCCAACCTTGTATCCATTGTCTTCCTTCTCTTTAGGCAATAAAGTGGAAAGAAATGAGCCAATGGGTGGTATTTCTTATACCAGTATATGTTAAATTTCACGCATATATTTTTTATCACTATGCCTTATTCACATCATGAGGTAGACATGCCATAGTGATTCTACATACTTGTAAAAATTAACATTTGAAATTAATGAAATATCAAGGCCGACTAAGAATGAGCGCCTAAAGGGGGTATGATACCGCAAGAGGGGAAAGTTAAGGGTGTCCAAGAGAATATATATATATGCACCTAGCTACGTATATTTCATATGTCTACTTTTCCTACCCACCTTGTTTTTTTTTGTAAGTTAGGAATTGTATTAAAACCTGTGAATCAAAAAAATTACATTTTTCATGCTAGCATATGAGGCTGTGATAGCATTTCCCTGGTGGGAAACCAATGCTGCCACCTGGTCGAAAATTCGTAATGTCCATACAAAACCTGCAGAGCTGTAAGAGACAGGGATATAATGTGCCACGCATGGGCCAAAATTCTGTTTGCTAGACTGAGCAGACCAAACCATAAGGCTGGTCTTATGCTAAGACTAAAAAAACCTAAAACTGAGGAGTCGTGCAAGGAAAAAAACTTGTGAATTATACTAGCTGAAATCATAAAAACACAGGAAACTTGAACCAGAAGGAACTAGTCAATGTCGGGGTCAAGCCTTTGCTCTGAGAAAACCTGGTGCATATGCATGGTGTCTCTATCGAGCTTCTCTCTGTCTGAGATAGCCTACCTGAGGTCCTGAAGGAATTTCATCAGAAGCTCCCCTCGGAACCACCGCTATGTTTTCTTGTGTTGCATCTCATTGATGATGCATTTGATGTCCTCGATTCCTCGCTTGATATTGTCCAAAGACTCCTTGAAAACATCCCTTTCTATGCAGCAGGAACAAACACTAGAGAGTAGAGGAGGAGGAGGAGAGTCAGAGGATGAAGTGGGGGATTCATAGCAAGGATTGGGGGAGGATGAAGAGGAGAGAAGAGCTAAGGTGACAAGAGGTGGAGATGGAGGAGGGGGAGGTGGACGCTGGCGAGGGGGGGACAAATTGGGCCTAGGATAGAATCCGAGGGAATTTCCATGATTGTCGAACCATTCGACTCGGCAATCATAAGGATTTGACAACGGGAAAAAATCTGGAGTGGTGTCTCGAGGAGGCAGAATGGAAGTGAAGGAGGGAGTGGGAGCGACAATGGGCATTGGGGTGGAGACATTCTCAGGTTCTGGAGGAGAGCTTGTATGATCCTTCTAGCCATGCCCTCTTGGTCCCCTACCTTTAGTAGCACACCAAGTCACACCCCTCTTCAAATTACCCCTGAGTCAAGGCATCGAGAGAGCCACCTGAAACCAGATGAGAAGTGCATGAAAAAAGTGAGACCTATTGCTCGAAGAGCTCGTGACCAGCAAAAAGAAACAACATAGATTAACCAGAAGATAGGTTATGGGTGTCGAAGTTTGAGTGCACTACAAAGGCTCAAGCCGAAGTAGAAATACGAGACCAAAATCCGGAGGAGACCAAAGCTCTAGAGGCCAAGGGCTCGAATGAGCCTTGGCACTCCATAACACAGGCCTAAAACCACCATGCTAGGATGGGTGATGGGACTGAGACTGCATCCATCCCATTACCATAAAAATTCCCACGAGAAGAGGCGCCAATAATTTACACCAGACAGAAGAGGAGTGAATGTCAAGGAGCGACGGTCGAGGTTTTAATTTCATGAGGTGATGGTGGAGGATGAGTGCACCTGAGTTGGTGCAAGGTGGTGGGAGACTAGGCCAGGTGTTCTTCCCAATGGTTGTCCACCTGTAGTATCTGTAAACACCCCATCCGGGAGTTGGTCCTTGTTGTGGGCCAAATTTCTACAAGCAATAACGAAGGGGTGAGTTGGAGACGAAGCTGGAGAACAAGACAAGTCTCCTTCCTATAGGTCTACCCCAAAGTTTCCCAACATATCTGCGACTTGATTAGCGTTTCTTTGAACATGGGAGGGAATAATTACCCACTGAGGCTGAAGGATCGACTTAATTCTAATCATCCTGTTCAAGAGTCTCCAGCTTGGGGATATCTTCTCCGGATCTGCACCATTTAGGAGATGAGAGAGGAGGTTAATGACTATCTATGAATCACCTTCTGCAATAAGGAGGGATATCCCTTGCTCTTTGGCCGCTTGCAAACCTTTGAGCAGTCCCCATATTTTCGCTACATTGTTGGTGTTAAGACCCAAGTTCCCGGCAGAGATGTGGAGGATCTCTCCTTTGTTGTTTCGAATGGCTTCTCCATATCTTGCGGGTCCCGAATTCCCCTTGGAGGCTCCATCGAAATTGAATTTGTATAATCCTCTTTGTGGAGCCTCCTAGTGGGAAGGTTTTCTCTTAGAAGTGTTACCTGGAGAGGAGACCGAAAGAGAGGGAGGGAAATTGAGTTGCCAAGAATTAAGGATGATGCGCTCATTCGTCAGGCAATTCAAATCCTGTTCCATCCAGTGGTGCAAGTAGATTCCTACCCACCTTGTTATTACCCTAACCCTTTACTCTTTTATCATGTTGATATTGATCCTAGCCTATAGTCTAATTTGAGATAGGATAAGTGGACCTAACCATCTATTAAACCTAGTAAACCACCTCCTACATTATAGGAAATGTGTTCACCACATTATTAGAACTAAAAGAAGTTGGATTATGACTCTTTTTCCACCCCTCACTCATGTGAAGAGAGGAAATCCAAATAGGAAAAGAGGAGCTTTTGTTTGGAAGTCTTAGAGAAGAAGAAAAAGGAGTTTTATCTATGAAGAAAGGAGTTATCATAGCAAGGGATTGAATATCCCATGAAATAAATCCATGAATATGGAATAGGAGAAAGAATATGAATCCATAAAGGGAAAGAGGAAGAGATTGATGTGCAGCACTAGGAACCACATTGAATAGATAGACACCGTTAGAATACCTAAATAAATATGATCATAAAAATTCCCAAGATCTAAGAGAAATTATGTTGTAGTTTAATTTGAAATAGATATCAATTTGGACTTTCTATGCATACACTAAAGAGAACTAAAGGCAAGAAGTTCAGAGAGACTATTGTGAAAAGGAGGTGGTATCCTGCTTGTGATGTGTGGGGTGGGTATTGTGAGTGTTAGAAATTGGTCTAATTAAAGAACTCAAAAATGGGTTGCTTGGTTGATATTTATTTTTCTTTGGGATGCCTGAAAGTTTTGCACTATCTTCTTCATCCTTGTGGTATCATAGCTTGGCTAGGGGGTGGCATCCACAAGAGGACTACCTATTGTTTAGTAGAAAATTTCTCTATCTCAGTTAGTTTCTTGGTATTCATGTTTTGGAAAAGATAAGTACATATTCATTGCCTAGAAATGTCTTATCATGTTACGAGTATAATCATATGTTTTTGATGGTTGAATATTTCTTATCATGTGAGAGTAGAAAAGAAAAATCAAAACCCGTATGAGGTAACCATTGGGAAAATTTAAAATTGTACTAAATTCTGAGATTTCTAATTATACTCCAATTGAAAATTTATGTAGATATCTCCTGCGTTTCTTGTTAATTTGGTATGCAAGTTTTCCAAAAATATTTATAATAGTAACATGGTCACCTATAGGTAGAAATCATTATAGATATATGTAGAATTGTCCAGTAACTAAACTCTTAAAATAATATGGAAATTTTGATTAAACTTGGATAAACCCTTTTCTCTTGAAGTTTTCATTAATGTGTTGCATTTTCTTATGAGTTAATAGTTGCCTAAACTCTAAATTTTAGGAATGAATATTTGTCTATGATTAATCTCCAATGTAGTAAACCATCCACCTCTATGTCTAGATTTTGTTTACATGAATCAAGCATATTCTATAAATGCTCAGCAAATCTCTTTTAAAGAAAGTTGAAAAAACTAAAACCTATTTAAGAGTACAAAGGCTATTGAATATTAGTATGGTGGGCATGCTTGTTGTTCGCAAACCATAGTTGGCTCGATTGTTGGTCTTCCTTGTTGAGTGTGGGAAAAACTATTTGATTTTAGCTCCTTATATGTTTTGTTTGATACAAATACATAATCGAGATCCACCATACAAGATATATTACTATAGTTATCTACATTTTGTATCTAATATCTCAGAAGGATTATGGTTGGTGGACTATTATTCTATAATATGATTTCCTCTTTAGTGATCTAGGAATTCATGTAAATAGTACAACCCCATTCCAATTGTTTATATTAATCTACCTTTTGCAATTGTCTCTTCATTATAATATGTATCATCCTTATATTCAGTTTTTTAAGTGTAGTGATCCTCTTGATTGTCGTTCTTTTGAATTTATGTCTTGATAAACTAGCTACAAGTTAGACACAAGAATGAAGAACATGAAGTCTTTGATGCATAGTGAAGTAGGGTTCAACTATAGTTAATAAGATCTTCTTTCATTGTTAACTAAGACAACGTCTATTTAGTTGCATCATGTATGCTTGAGATCGTATTGGATATACTATTTTGATGCTCATAACAAGGGCTCGAATTGATTTTGGAGCTTGTCTTAATTACACCTTAATTGTCCCCCTTACTAGTGTCTTAGACCGAATATGCCATGTCATAGAATAATTGTGATGGTTTTTTGTCATTGCTCATAGGATGTAACTTGAGAGTACTATTTGACCCAAAGTGCAAGGTCAAAATCCTATAAGCATGGTTTCCATAGCATCCTAATGGTTGTTGGAAAATAATTATAGCATGGCAAACAAGGTTAGTCAAATGTAATTGTAAAACGAGCACTTAAATTGGTTCTAAAACTCATGTTACTCTTGTTCAAATTTACAAATTGAATTGTTGGTAATATTGTAATCCATAGTTTTTATTGATGTTCCAATCTCAACATGGTTGTAGCACTATGTTTATATATGAAATATACAATGTGGGATACATGCACCATGACTAGGTTAGTTGTGAACCAAGAATGGGTCTTGAGGTTTAATGAAGGTTAGGGGAGGAAAAAAAGGTTCAAGTGCCCTAAATGAAGTTTCTTGGGCTCAATTGCCTTGAAAAAAGCCTACAACCCACAAAACATGCCCTCTTTTGGTGATCTTTCAACTATAAGTGGTTTACCAAGGGACATTATGATGTTTTTAGTAAGACTAATGGGCCTTTGGGTCTTAACAATTGTGAGGGAAGGATGCCAAGTACATTAGTCATTTAACAAATCTTCTAGAGCTCCAACATAATCAATGTTGCATTAAAACACCACATAAGACATTTCTATGGGAACTTTGTCCTCTAAGTGGGATATGGCCTTCATTAATTCTTTTTTGGGCAACAATGATGGGTCTAGGGCCCTAGACCATGGTCAAAAAGGAAAACAAGGGCCTTACACAAGAAAAATAATTGTCTATGCCTCAAACGCTATGAACAAGGTCTCCAACCATGACACATGCCCTCTCTATAGATATGTTTACCTTTGAGTGGTATCATAGGCACCATTCGATGGTTTTATGCATAGGGGATGGGTCTAGGTGCCTTGAATATGGCCAAGAGAGGAAGATAGGTCATATACCCTTAAAAAAGGTATTAGTGTTAAAGATTTTTTTTAAACATGTCAGGGTGAAGGAGAGTTTTGCATGGTTATTATTTTATGTAAAAATGATGTGCACATGTTTTAATAATGTCCATGCACTTTTATCACCAAAACATGCACGTTCTTTTATAACCATAACATGTGCACATTGTTATATACATAATGCACACATTCTTTTATAACATGTACACATTGTTGTGAATTAGAAAAATGGGTGGGAATCTCTCTTTTCATCCATGTATTGGATGAGTTGGCTTATTTGGTGCTAGCTTCAAAGTGACAAACCTAGTGGGTTGGACTGTATAACAAAACACACTCATTTTTCCAACTCCCTATTATTATCTCCATTTTCGTTGAGATTTGTAAATATGGTCCACACATTCATCACCAATAAAACTGCACACACTTATAGAACTCTTTGTACAAATTCCATATATATATATATATATATATATACCTTTTAAATAATGTTAAACCATAGATGAGTAACTCCACACTTGAAATATTTTTCATTAACTCGCATCATGCATATATACAAGAGGAAATGACCTTCAATTTCATCTTTCAAGAGGCCTGAATGACTCTTCCTATCACCTATGATTCTTCATATTTATCCTAAAGAATATTTACAATGTGTTGAGGCCTCAACACCTTCCCCAAGCTAGTGGGCTTGGGGCCCCTCCTAAAATTATTTTAACTCAAATCTTTTGATCATTACACCATTAGTTAGGTTCTTTTGAATTTCAATGGTTAAGAATTTTGTGTCTGACTAGATGAATGATGTTGATTTCCTATTGATTTTGATTGACGTCATGTTGTAGTCATGATTGAGTGTGATAATAATCTTGATGAGTTTGTTTGTGTCCCTAGCAGCTTTCATTATGTGTATCACATCCGCATGTGTTTTGCGCCTCTTTGATTCTATGACTAACCTTGATTATGAAAGTACCATGTATTTTTATGTGAGTTAATTGTAACATCTACAAGACAGGTTGGCTTTGAGTTGCATCTTAGAGAAGAATTGGCATTACCAACACATAATTAATATCATGTGTTCCAAACTTAAGTTGGTTGTTTTCACGGGATAATATTTCTCAACACTGTTGGATGACCTCAGTTCCAATGGATAGATTGAAATCCTATATAACACACATGTTGCAGGAATTGAAGGAACTGAATTTGGGAGAAGTAGTGGCAAGAACAAGGCTCGAACTCTCATTAAAAATGTCTTTGCTCATAATTTTGGGTATTAGTCAAAGTGTATTTTTAACTTTTGAAATAGGGCAACTATATGTTTTACGAGATTATGAATCCAACACCACTGACGGAATCAAAGTTTGAGGTCCAAAAGTGCCAAAATTGATCTGAAAATAGAAGGCTGACTTGTTATGCTATGAAAGCACCCGCTACTTCATTAAAATAAACTTTACAGGACCTTGCTTCATGTGTATAAATATGCAAGATAAAATTATGTGTTAAGTTAATGCATCTTCTTGTAAATGTTTATGTGTGAGGAATTGTTCTTTTATATGGTTAAATATGTACTTTAAACAAATACATAGCAACACAACTTGCATCAACTAAACCATCAAACTCACAACAAGAACAAGTTGATAAAGGAGTTCACCCCCCTCCGGGCTACATCTCCTTGAGCCTCCATCAATGGACTTGGCTCTCTGGGATTAATTTGTCAAAAGTTCTTTTACAAGATGCTTCTCAACTCC
>ML839815.1:14241-42766 GCA_009831015.1 Picea engelmannii | reverse complement strand
AAAGAAGCAACAACAATAGTAGAAGCATAGAAGCAAGAGAAATCCCTACTATCTAAATTATTCACCAGATTGTATGACACAAACTAGGGCCAAAACCCATGATATCCCACCAGCACTAAAAGACAAATTTGAAATGTGAATGTACAAAAATGTATAATATATTACATTATGAACATTTATGTTGTCAATATTCCCTCATCATTCCATAGAAAATAAGGACAAAAGTTTGCAAACAGAAGGTCAATTGTCGAGAAGACGAAAGGCCACTGTCAAGGTTAATTTAAATAAATAGGGGGACTGTACTTGAATTAGGGGCTTTTGGAGTTTTCATGTACTACAACTGAAACTTTAATGATGAGAACTTGTTTGGCCAAGCTATTTTCTGGAGAACTTTGATTCTTGTATTGCACGTGTTGTGGACTATTGTATTGCATTTTGCTCAGCACCGGGGTTGTGTAAGAATGTATTTCACATTATAGACTATTCTTATGTGTGTTTGTTGCATTCTTTTTTATGTTCTTTAGACAATATTTGTTTGAATCTGTGAAGATAGGACTGCAAAGGATTGTTTAAATGTTATATTATTGTGGGTTTGCAGTTATTTACTCATATTCTTGTCTTTTCTCTTTGAGAACTATTTCCGAAGTCATTGATAAAAGAATGTATGGTTCCATTTTTACTTTTTAGTTACCTTAGGTTCATCTAGATGAATGCATTTGCATTTGCATAGGGAACCCATCTAATATGCACACAGACTGCATCACAGAATTGGTGCTAGAAGGAGGGCGGATGACAACCTTGCCCATGTGGAGTCATTTCAATAAAAAAAATTAATCAGTCCATGGCTCCTCTATGTATTTCTATATGGAATAACCCTTTCTTCCAAGACCCTCAGGGGGCATCTCAGTCAAGACATTTAATCTCTTTTCAAACTTGAAATGCAATGGTGAAGGGCATATCTTTGCATTCATGCACCTTAATCAGTTTAATATTGCATGACATAATCTTAAAATTGTTTGGGATAATGAAATTTATCCTCACATTACAAGGACGTATTAAATCTTGATTTAGAACATTACCAGTGAAATCAATAAGCAGTTGGAAACAATTCATGGAAGCCTTTATCATCGCTCATGTGATTACAATTATGAAGAACTCTTTAATGAACTTGAAGAAATATGTAGGGTCAGAAATGAACCTATGGATGATTTATTTCAAAGAGTTATGCAGATTGTTTGTAGATTTCCTGAAAGAGGCAAACCCTCAGACCAAGAAATTCTTGATTAGTTTTCTTATCTTCTCTTTATTCCTAAAGAGGACAATCTGGGTAATGAAAAGGTCTATGATTAGCAAAATACCATTTCTCAGTGCTATAATTCACAAGATTCAGATCTACACAATGAATATTCAATCACCTCCCATCTAGGAGAAATTGTTTCAAACATACAGACCATACAAGCTTTCCCTCAGACATTTGATACTCTACAATCTAATTTTGAAGAGCAATATGAGGGAAATGTTTCAAAAGATGATTTCAAATCTGTGTTAAATGAAGAATCAATTCACGAAGTTGTTGTAGACTTGAATGATAATTTAACACTGGGGAGCATAGTGATTGTATCCCTCAATGAAAACCATGATCTGGCAATGGAGAATGGAGGATACACAATCTCTAATCAACACTCTGTTACCACAAAAGGGAAATCTCCACCATAACTCTTAAACCCTTTAGATCCAAAGTGGGAACAAACCAATGACATTCCTTTAGGAATTACATCAGTTGTTTATCCTAAATATCAAGAGAATCATGAATACACTTTGGTCTATAACAAATCTCCCAATAAGGAAATCCAATCATTTTTAGAATCCAAATATCTTTGTTCTCTCTATATAAAAGTGTTTGATAATTATCTCCATGTGAGTATCCACCAACTTGTCATGCAATAGAATCTTTACATTATTCTTTTGATGATTAAAAATTGAATGATAAAGGAAAACAAGAATATTTTCAAACATTGACTGATTAAAGACTCGTTCCGAATAATAGTCCATCCAGTATGCACAATGTTGAAAATCCTTTGCAATTTAAATTTCTGGAACACACTCAAACACGATTTGATCATGAGAACCTTGTTTTCGATGATTACTCATATGTTCCGAAAATCAATGTGAGCATCAATGCATCCTCCAATGATCCTATACATTCTGAAATTTATGATCACAATGCACAAATTTTAATGACAGAAGAGACAAGGCATGAAGAGCACAAATAATTTTCAGACCCCTATGGGGATATGACAACAAATGAACAGCCCATAACCATGCAAGACATGGGAAACATCAAGTTGATCTAGGAAGCATTTTCACCTAAATCTATTGCAGAATCACAAGTTAATCTTCAGGGACAAGGGCATCACTAATCATTGGATTATGTTTCAATACTTCAACTCTCCTCAAATAATTTTGATAATGTTATAGGGGAAAAATTGGAGTCGTCCTTTGCTCAATGTTTCTCTCAAACTAGCAAGTATAATGTTATAATAATGTTTCTCTCAACATGTGGGTTATGTAAATTGTGAGCCTAGGGAAACTTGCCTGAATAATGAGGCACTTTGATTTCGACCAATGGTTATGTCAGGTTCTCATTGTCTTGCTTTGACCTTTGAAATAAATGATACCATCAATATTAAGACTCTCTCACAAGGTACATTTCATGAAAATCTCATACATGGTTAACATCAAGTATGCCACTCATTTTTTAATTCTTTCCAATATTTCTATGGTGGTCACTGTAAATTTTATGATGGAATTGAAACTTGGTTGGAGGGATTTACATGTCTACATTTCCCTTGAATAATAACGTTTCCAACTTTCACATGTCAAATAGAGGTTTACTTTATTCAATTCTTTCTATTTTTGGTCTCTTACTACAATTTATCCTATTGACTTTTGATGAACATGTGATTGCAGGTTTGGAGTTGCTTGAATGTCTACATTGGCACTATGCTTTCGCATAGTTTTTTTTTCAGTCAATGTAGGGTAGAGTAGAAATAGGAGCAGTATAGATTTTACTTCCATTTTTGCATAAGCAACATAGATTTTGGGCTTGTTTTTTTTTTCTTGAATAAAAACCACCAGATGTTATCTGGTTTTGTTGTGATTTAGGATGGCTTACTTTAGGTCTAGTTTCATTTTGCATGATAGTTTTATTCTTTTCATTAATGCCTTTCATTTTGTTTTCTAACTTGAAGCTTGGATTAGTTTTGGTTTGTCTTCATTTTCTTGAGAGAACCTTGTACATAATCCTTCTGAAAATATTCAAACGGAAGATTCATTTACTTTAGTAGCATGCACCTTAGCATTGACAACTGGACAACACTAAGCTAGAAGAATATGATCCTAAGCTGCTGAACAAGTGTCTGTTGTAGAAGAATTTACTTTTCTAAGAAATTGGAATAGAAAACTCATGATATTCCAAGTGAAGAAACACATCCTACAGCATTGGATGGCTTGCCCTTCAAAGTCTCGACATATTATTAGAGGATAACACTAAACATTATCTAAGTTCCACTTGCTATCTCTAAACATATAAACTCGAGTTTTCTATTTCTTGCTTCCCTCCGATAAAGTTACTCATTTAGTAACTAAAAGTTGACTTTATTGCCCAATATGGAAAGGATGCCAGCCTGAAAATATTTCGAATTATGAAGAATGATGAGAAATATTATCAGAAATACTCTTTCAAAACTCAACCCATTATGCAAAGCACGAACTATACAGTAGATTTCCCATCCACTTGCATAATTGTCACCTATTGGTTTGTAGTTCCATACTCTGGGAAATTTCAAGAGGAAAATGGTTATGTGCAACCTTGCTTTACCATTGTTCTTTGTGGGTGGTGTGGGTACTTGTCCTACTTCTAGAGATGGACCTGTTCAAAACCCAATTGTCCAAGATCTGTAACTTGGTTTTGAAGATATGATATAGGAGTTGCTAACAACAACTTTTCTTTGATGAACATACTCAATCGGGAAGGAGCATTGAAATTCAAGAATAATGACCTCCTACAAAAGGCCCATGGTTTGGATCCTCTAAGATACTAATGAACAAGAAATTGTTCTCAATAAGCGCTACTCCAAGGAAAACCTATGGATCATCACAACCAAAGTCGCATGCTACTCAAAAGGGAACTTCCACTGACCAGAGAAAACTCAAGGTAGTTGACTCCACCTTTCTACTGGGATCTTAGAAAAAAGAAACGGGTAAGATTCATAATTTGACTTAATGCATTCCAGCAAATATGGTTCCTCATGTATGTGAAGTATTACCTTTTGGTTTAGTGTTCCATGCCAGCTCAGATATAGGCTTCAGTTTTGGTTTATGTCATGAGATCTCGACGAATGTTTTTCTAGGAGGAAATTATCTTAGTCAACCTTGTTTTTTAGTCAGATTTGTTAACCAGTTAAACATTTCTATTTGAAAATGGTTAACAGAGAAACTAATCTCGATGGTCGTTGGTTTTATTGATGATATATCCTTACGTTTATTTTACACCTGTGTGCAAACCTCAATCATTGAATATTTCTAATCACCTAAAGAGGAAGGCACATTTAAAAAAAAAAAAAGGATTCAGAAAATTTGGCATGATCATGGGATATGACACTTAGACCTATTTCGGGATTCTACTTTGAATTCTCTGCATATGATTTCCTTGAGTCCTTTCATTTCTAAAAATTTTGGGTCAAAATAAATCTTATGTCTTGAATGGTTTTCCCATGTAGGTACAAGTGTCCAGTTGATATCACACACCTAATTTAAACTAGTGAGGAGATGAGCATATCATGCTCCAGAATAAGTTTCAAAACTTGGAGAGTTAAAGACTGAGTGAAGATTCATCTTTCTAGTCCTAACTTATCGAAGCACAAGGCCACAAAGATGAGCTAATGGGATTCAGAAACTAAGATGTGAGATGTAGTTCTCATCCATCTTAGCATCGAATCTCATTTAAATAAAATACTAGTCTTTCAGGAAGGTTAGTCTTTTCAAGAGGATGCAAAACTCTTTGTCATGTTGGGATGCATGAACATTTTAAAACTACTTGAAACACTAACATTAATGATTTCCCTTTCGGTATATTCTTTCTTTTTTACTACATATCCTTAATCACCATTGACTAAAGGTTTCATCTCTTAGTTGTATCAAGTTTTGAATAGAGTTTTATCTTTTGATTCTAGATGTGACCACAAAGTTTATTTCACTCTGTTTCTTACTATGAAGGCAATTTATTCTTCCAATTCATTTTGAAATCCTTGAATGTGTTTGATGATATACCTCAAATCCATTTTTCTTATCTAGAAAACACCATTGCATAGGAAACATGCTTGAATTAGTATGCATATCTTTCCTTACTCATGCACTGAATTGGAGGGCTCTATTGAAGATAAATCATAATGATTTTGGAATATTGTGACAGCAATCAGACTATAACTTAACAAGTGTTTAATCAATGGTTATTCTCGCATCTTCATTGGTGAGCATATCCAATGTAACAAGGGAACCATCCACACACTAAGAAGTTGCTCGCATGAAGGGTGAAGTGTCAAAGTCTAAAGGTTGAAAATCAAAAGGGATAACTTTATTCAGCCAAGTGCAGCAAATATACAAGGAAAATCCCAATAGTTGACAGTCACCCCCTATCGAGCCAAAGTAAACGAAAAGAAAAATAAAGAAAGGTCGTTTCTTTCCACATCCATCGAATGTTAAGCATATATTAAATCAATCGGGAAGCATTGGGAAAGAAAGCTTGATCAGAGTAGGGGACATGCAGATATCTTTGTTGGGGCTATGGACGTTCGCTGGTAGCAGAGCAAATTCGGTGACATCGTGATGACTCATGTTATCTCCTCAAATGGTTTTGTAAATTTTGAGGCATTTTATTCTTTCGCGCTTAATTTGTCATTTTCCTTGGTCATTTGCCATAATCCATACCTTCAAATTCCCCATTAAGTTCTCATTCATCATGTTTGCTCCAGACCCTTGTGACTCTGTCCTTGACCTGCATTACACAAACACATCATTGTTATATTGCCTAAATCTTAGTTATGTGTTTCTTTAGATTATAATTTGTTATTTTTACCAAAATAACTGAGGTGTGTGCTCAAGTGTCAAACTCTAATTCTAATCCTAAAGTCATCACACTACATATCAAATCTAGCACATAGGACAAAGTCTATAAGTCAACACTAAATTAAGCCATAGTTTAAAGCCTAAGCCAGACCCTAAGTCTGTCAAGGGCATTCATATACCAAAGCCAAATTCTAGTCCATATGTCAAAGCAACAAATCGACATACACATGCCCAATTCTCATATTAAGCTACAAGCCAATTCTTATGACAGGTCAACACATCAAGCTATGAGCTAAACTAAGTCAAAGCCACAATCCAGGTCACGTCCACATGTCAATCCATATCCATTAACCAACAGAAAAACCGAGTTCACATGCCACGCATTCAATTCAAGCTGAGCCACAAGCCAAACGCAGGCAACTCAGAGGTGCCCGAGATTGCAGGTGCCAAGAGATTGTGCAAATGTCATTTTTGGATATCCAATTGCTTGCAGAGTTTTAGGTGTATCATGCCGAGATTGTGCAGGTGTCAGAGACAATGAGATTACATGACAGCCCAGCTGCTAGGTGTGACAAGCGCAGGAAGTAAATCTCATTGTTATGGTCACAGGGGAACTATCAAAGTAAATTGGAACCTAAGAAATACATACAACAAGCTTATTGAGATGCGCCTTGGGTCTTTAACACAGAAATCAAATTGTAACTTTTGTCTCTGAAATCCAACCACAAATACACAATCGTTACTCATACGCCCAGCAAATCGATAGTGCAAAGTCTCAGGCTTGCATAAAGGCAGAGAAATTACGATCTAAAGCTCCACGATTTGAAGATCTTTCATTTCAAAGAAGCAGGGAGGTTTCTTCTTTATCTTTCACTGCTAATGGAGGGTTGTGTCACATCAATATGCCAAGAAAAAAGATGAGTTGAAGTGCCAAGTGATTGCAGGTGTCAAATTGGTAACTTAAACCTGAAAACCAAGCCACAACATGGCATTGC
Source organism: Picea engelmannii (assembly GCA_009831015.1). NCBI lineage: Eukaryota > Viridiplantae > Streptophyta > Pinopsida > Pinales > Pinaceae > Picea > Picea engelmannii. The sequence continues at coordinate 35,645 of ML839815.1, read as the reverse complement.
AAGCTTTACAACAGAAGGATATCTTCAGTTTTAGGTTGTGCTGGTGTCGGCATTTTTAGTTTATCAGTGGATGGCTTACTTTGAGGTTAAAGAGAAATTACGGGGCCTATGCTTTAGTAAATTGCTGGGAAAAATCAAGCTGAGGCTGAAGATCAGCGTTATGAGCTCAAGTCACTACCTTCTGTCTATTATGTTCATCATTTATGTTCTCTTGGCATTTACTGATGGCCTTATCGCAATGGCCGCCTATATACAGTTGTTAAGGATTCAAATGCTAAACCCTCACATAGGATAGACTCGTCAGAAGGTCTTCAATTTCATGATTGGCACTTCTACCATGGTGTTTCTCATGCTTTTATCATTCTAGGTTGACCTTTGTCATCAAGTGACAGCATGCAGAGAGTTGTAATGGATAACAGGGAATATATTAGACGTTCCCGGGAAATGGATATTGAAGAGAAATCAGCAAGGTTGAAAAGATGTAGTGGAAGCTCTGTCGTCTTTTGATAAACTTCGGTTCCTCAACCAGACCATCACAATCAGCAGGTTCAGTGTTCATGATTTCTTTTATAATATATTGTTTGGAAGAACAGAGGGGTAGATCGTAATTTGCCTCTACCTGCTCTTTCAAATAGTTATGTTCTTATTTCTGTATACACAATATCACTGTGTTTCTTGTCTGAAGGTTTTGGTATAAATGATACAATGGAAATGAGATTATTTTCCCAGAAGCTATTCATTTCCAGTTGCTCACCTACAGTTGTCATGTCAAAGGATTGCAAACATTTTTGACAAAATTGTTCAAGACTCGGATCATCGGAGGAAAATCACTCTCTAGAACCACTGGTTGCTAGAGCCAGAACCTCGAAGTTAGTCTCAAATTCAGAGCAACTTTAGTTGTCACAGGAAGAGTAGCCTGAGCATGGATAGATATCCAAAAATACAATTGATAAGAAAGCAAAGAAAACAAAAGCAAATGCTAAGGCTATTGAGCTCATGCAGCAGTAGAAAAAGGAAATCACAGGAGCTGGAAATTAATTTCATGATATGATACTTGAGCAGCAAGCACTAGCAATGTGGCTTGAAGAAATGACACGTATTAAGTCACAGTAGCAGCAAACATTAATAATGGTGTCGAATACTTGCTAAGGGATGTGAAGGAAAGAACTAGCAGCACCCTTGCAAACAAAAGCATATCTCATCATGGTTGTTGCAGACAAGAAAATATGATCAAAAGGGGTTAGATCAAATCAGGTGCTTATGTTATTAACATTCAAACAAATGCATTTATGATCCAAACAAAAAATCATATCATTTTGAAAAAACTCAGCACTTTCAGCAGCTTAGCCAGGTTCCAAAAGGCACTATTAGCTGTCGAATGCTCTGCTTTCGGCAGCTAATCCCACTATGTTTCATATCTGTACGTTGTCGAAAGTGCAGTCACAAGCAGAACGTTAATATTTTCACATGTCGAATGTTTTCGTTGCCAAATCTCTCGAGGGGGGTTGAAAATGAATAATAATATTAAAAGGGATAGAGATCATCCTCCTTTTAAAAGATTTGAGGCAAATACAAAAGATATTAGGCTCAAAAGAGATTCTATTTTTGGTTGAAGATATGCCCAGGTGTCAGAAGAAGATTTTGATTAGCCTTATCATCTCCCTGAAGACTGCAAGGAAGAACAATAGTCAAAGAAAGGATTCGAAGTGTTTCATCATCTATTTAAGACTGCTAAGGAGGTTGAAGATTGCTAAAGACTTTTGATAAGAGTTTGACCCTTAATTTAGGAATTGATCCTACACATCATATCAGTTTTATTTTGTTCTATTATTAGTATTTCAGATCCATTTTAATAGGATCTAAAACTATTTTGTAAATGCTATAAAGCTCGTCACTTTCGAAGAAGTAAGGGTTCGAGTCTGGATACTGGACCATGTTGCTATTGTACTAGACTTTTCATATATATAATACAGATCACAAGTTCCTTTCATTGTTGATGTTAGATTACCATTTCCTTTCTTTTTCCTGTACTTTGATGATTATTATTGATCTATGTTTATCTTAATTGCTAGTGATTGTTATCTCACTTAGTCAATTCATAAACCATGATTTAATAAGAAATATGTACTATCTTATTTGACCCATGACATGTGTGTTCTGGTTAATAAGTATAGCCTTCTTCATCCACCAGTTAAGCTATTTATCTGATTATTAATTCTTGAAAGCATTGTCTCATCTGGTTATATACATTTGACTGTCCTGATAACAATCCAGTAGGTCAGTTATCCCATTTGATCCAAACATAAACACATAAAACCAAAACACATTTTAAGTTACCAGACTTCTTCAAGCTACAACCTAAGAAGGGCTCCTGGAGAGATAACAACTCCATCGGGACTATGGATGCTCATGAGCAGTGGAGCAACACCTGATGGATAATATGTATGTTCCTAATGATTTTTTTTTAGTTCCCAAACCTATATCAGCCCCATGATGAAGATACCAACCTGGATTGTCGATGCAGTTTAAGGAAATAAATTGCATCAGCATTCATCTTCTTATTACAGTAGACGATCTCCACTAGTCGGCATGCAAGCATCACTGGTGAACCTATCACGATGAAATATTCCATATATTTATCGCACGCTTATTCTAGAATGACCCGGAAAGTTAAGGACACAAGCCTATGTGTTTTATGTTCATAATTCAGGGAATACTGGCAGAAATTTTGACTTCATCCAGTGTGTCACCAATTGTTGAGGCCTCAACACCTTCCCCAAGCTAGCAGGCTTGGAGCCCCTCCTAAAATTATTTCAAATCAAATATTTTAATCCTTGCACCCATTAGTTAAGTTCTTTGGATTTTCAACGATTAAGCATTTTGTGTCTAACTGATGATTGATGTTGATTATTTGTTGATTTTGATTGACGTCATGTTGGAGTCATGATTGAGTATGATAATAATCTTGACAATTTTGTTTGTGTAATGATATATTTTGTGATGATAGATCTCTTAGTGTTGTAGGGTATGGAACAATTCAGTGAGATGATAGTCATTTTAGTGATGTATTATGTGTTTCAAATCTCTCCTGCAACCTTCTATCAGTATATCAAATCACTCATTCGGGTGAAAGTAGTACAGTAGAGTTTTCATCTCACTAAGTTGTAACCAAGAATTTAAAAGATCCTAAGCATGTTCGGGCAACTAGAATTGTTGATGATATTACCAAGTGGTATAAATTTGACAACTTTGGGTCATCATATTTTCCATCAATTTGTATTTCTCATAGCAATGACTGGAGCAAACTTTGGCATGAATAGTTTGGTCATCTAAACTATCACTCATTGCAGCAACTATGTAATTGAAATATTGTGACTGGTCTTCCTCTCATTTCTTACAAAGATGGTGTTTGTGACAGTTGTGTTCTCGACAAACATCATGAGGTTAGTTTTTACAAGCATGCCTCTTGGCAAGCCTCAACCCTTTTGCAGCTTGTTCATAGTGATCTGTGCGGTCCACTTTCTTCTCATTTTTCTCTAAGTGCAAGCACTTCTTAACTTTCATTAATGATTTCTCCAAATGCACTTGGGTTAATTTCTTAAAACTTAAGAGTGAAATTTTTGACATAATTTTTCCCTAAAAGGTGCTTGTATAAAAACAATTTGGATATCAACTACAAAGGTTAAGAACAAATAATGGAGGTGAATATGTGAACAACAAATTCACCACTGCACTACACAAGGCATTCAAATGCAACAAATTATTCCATATACACCACAACAAAATGGTGTTGCTAAGAGAAAGAACTGCACATTAAAGGAAATGGCAAATTGTATGATCTAATCTAAGGGTTTAAGTCTTCATCATTGGGCGGAAACCATCAATTGTGTCAATTACATAGTAAATTGCACTCCCACGGAAGTTTTAAAAAATACAGCACTAAAAGCAGCATGGATTAAAATTAGGCCAAATGTAAGTCACTTTTATGTATTTGGTAGTGAAGCATGGGGTCACATTCTTAATGATAAAAGGAAAGCATTACATCATAAAAGTCAGAAGTGCATTTTATTGGATATTCTAAAGATGTCAAAGGTTATAGACTTTTTCAACCTCATTCTAATGAAATTATTATTAAGAAATGTTAAATTTGATGAAAATCTCTTAGCGAACAAACTTAATTCGACATTTGTGCCATCTTCAGCGTCTATGCCATATTCTCTTCCCAACTTTTTTGTTAATGATAATATTTTGATTTCTTTTTCAGATGATGACAGTGAAGATGAAAATCCACCTCCACTTGCTCACCCTCCTCCAGTTGAGTCCATTGAACATGAACGTGCACCAACATTACAGCTTCCCAAATGGGTTCATTCAACACAAGAAGCAACGGGTGATCTTGTCAGTGATCCTACAGATCAATGACATACACATTCACAGTTCCAACAAACCTCCTCTCTTTTGGCTCAAGTTTCATAGACTTGTGATCCAGAAAACATTTGCATAAGCTTATGGCAATCCAAATTGGGACACAACAATGAATGAAGAATATCATTCCTTAATAGTGAATGATACCTAGGATCATGTACCTCTTCTGAAAAGAAAAAAAACTTGTCAAATGTAAATGGATATATAGAACTAAGTATACATCAGACGAAAGTGTTGAAAGGCATAAGGCCCAGTTAGTTGCCAAAGGATTTTCTCAAGTTGAAAAAATTGATTATAATGAAACATTTGCCCATGTAGCCAAAATGAATTATATGTCTTGTTCTAACCCTTGATGTCTCACATAAATGGGAGGTCCATCGAATGGATGTTAAATCTTCCTTTTTCATGGGGATCTACAAGAAGAAATATATATGGAACAACCTCATGGATATGTTCAAACTGACTCCATCCTTGTATGCAGCCTTAAGAAATGTCTCTATGGCCTTAAGCAAACTCCTCGAGATTGGTATGATAAAATGGATAGCTTTCTTCTTGACACTCATTTTTATAGATGCGATTCTAACCCCAATGTTTATACCAAGAAAGTAGGAAGCCATCTCATAGTACTTGTTCTTTATGTTGATGACCTTATTCTCACTAGTAGTGACCCTAAACTTTTAAACCATGTGAAATCCAACCTTAAGAAGTAATTTGAAATGACAAACTTACATCAATTTGAAAAGAATTTCCCTTTCTAAATCTAAGTATGCATGTGACCTTCTTCGCCACTTTCACATGAAATATTGTAAACCAACCCCATCTCCCTTCTAGTGTGAAGTCAAATTTGTTGCCACTTGTACTACACTCGAAGTAGATGCCCCTTTGTATCGTCAGTTAGTTGGGAGCCTCTTATATTTGACTCATACCCGTCCTGATATTTGCTTTGTTGTTGAACTTGTTGCTCGATATATGCAAACACCCCATGAAATCCATTGGAAATGAGCGAAAATGATACTTAGTATATCTAGGGTATAGTTTAGTTTGGGATACATTACAATTCAATGGGGGACTCCTTTATTGGTTGGTTTCACTAATTATGATTGGGCCGACGACCCTGATGATTGAAAGTCTAGACTCTACTGGAAGTTATGTTTTCGATCTTAATTTCTGACCTGTCACTTGGACTTGTAAGAAACAACAAGCTCTTTCTCTTTCTTCAACAAAAGCAGAGTATCGAGCAACAATTAATGCAAGTCAATAAACCTTGTGAATTCCACAGATCCTTTCAAAATTTGGATTCCAGTAGCAGCATCCAACCACCCTCTGGTGTGACAATCTAAGTGCCATCAGGCTCGTCAAAGATCCAATTCAACATCAACGTGGAAAACACATTGAGCTACAAATGCACTTAATCAAAAATCGCATTCATGATCGTGTTCTTGAAGTGCTCTTTTTGTTGATGATTGCAGCTATGTGAGACATTCTCCAGGACACAAACCTGAGAGAGAGACCCTAAGAGGGGTGTGTGGTTCCTATCTGAGATAGAGCTGGAACGTAGAGATGGCCTCCTCCTTACAGAGAGTTAAGAAGAACTCCATATGATTCTCTTGTGTAACGCGGTGAGAAAGGAGATCTGCAGAGTTGGATGTGCATGTGGTTGAGCACAAGGTGAACGTGTGAATTCTTATAGAGTTGGGTGCATCATCATGAGAATAGAAATGAAGATGATGTATTAGCCTCCTTTGAGCAGAGAGTTGAGATGATGAACTCCAGATGACTCTCCTGTGTAATGCAGTGGGAAAAAAGATCTGTTGAGTGGACATGCATGTGGACGAGCACAGGGGAACATGATCCTAGTGGTTGAGCACTAGTGAGAGTGGTTCTCCTGTGTAATGGAGTGAGATAGAGATATGGACATCCCTATGGATGTGTCCCTAGTGGTTGAGCACTAGTGGGTGTTTAGATCCCTTGTTATATTGTTCAAGAGTCAGACATGCATGTAACCCTAATTGTAATGTAAAGGGTACAGGTCGGCCCCACCTTAATGTAATTGATAATTAATGTGAAAGATAATTAATCTGATTAATATTAATTATATTATGAGATAGAGAGGTCGGCCCTGTTGTGCCAATAGTAACTTTTGTTGACAGGTCAAGTCTAATATAAGTAAAGGTAAATTCCCCATTGAGGAATCATATCTTTTGTGTATTTGGAAATTTCAGCAAGTACATCTTCTTGGGAATAGTGTGCACCTCTCTTGGGCGCTAGTCTTCTAGGGTTTGCAAGCACCCTCTTATGTGCTAGGTTTTCTTGGTGGTGAAGGTATTTCTCTTGAAGAATATAGCAAAGGATTTGGCTAGGTTTTCTTCCTTATTGAGAAGGGTTTCCCATGATACTTCTTGTGTTCTTGTGCATGGTGTTTCTTCTTGTGATTTTGGTTGTTGCAACATAATTGTTCATGGTTCAAGTTAAATGATAAAAAGGAATGAACTTCATGCTTAAACCTTTCTTATTGAAAAATCAACATGGTTTCAGAGCATAGGTCTTGAAGAACCCGTTGCACAAACTACTTCAACCATCCTCTCTCTCTTCTGCAAAAACCATACGGCCTACTCTTCTGGGGGGTTTCAGCACTTGGCACTTGGACGTTGGGGATAAAAAGGGCATGTGTGTACGGCCTCCTTCAGCGCACCTCCAGCCAATCTCAAACTGAAATTCCGAGCATTTTGACTTTTTGGCCCTAGGGTTTCTAGGGTTTCACTAAATTCTACAGAAAATTTCATATTTGTGTTTCTGCAACTCCTTGAAGGAGTTATTCAGCTTACCAGGGCTATCATATCCTTCAAAGGCTTATTGTTGGCAGTCATAAGCCCAACAAAACCTAAAAGTGCTAGCCTAGCCTAGCCATTAGGTTTTCTAGCCTAGTTGACAAGGGTTTGTGAAGAATCCAAAGATGAGCAAAATCACGATTGGAGGCAAGCTTGATGATTCAAGCAAACCCAGTTCCAGAAAGACAAGACTTCAAAGAAATGAACACATAAACATCTCAGCACTCTCAGGTATGGTTCCTACCAATGATAATACTTGGTTAATTGATAGTGGTGCCTCCAGGCACATGATCGGTCTTAGATATAACCTAACACATTTTGTTGAGAAAGAGACACATCTACATGTTGTTCTTGGAGATGATGCCAGATATAATGTGAGAGGAGTTGGAACTTCTACCTTCCAACTAGATTCAGATATGCAGCTTCAATTAAAGGAAGTACTATATGTACCCGGAATGAAGAGGAACCTTGTCTCTATTTCTGCCTTGGAATACAAAGGCTACAAGAAGATTACCTTCTCAGAAGGAAGAGTTCTTGCATGGCACAAAGACTCTCATATATGTTCTGCCAAGATAATTGGTGTCTGAGAAAATAGCTTGTACAGATTAACCATCAAACCAGTCCAAGCCCTGCTACATGACACTATCAACTTGAGTGAGCTATGGCATAGAAGACTTGCTCACATTCATTATAGAGCTCTCCCAGCACTAGGGAAAATGGTAACAGATCTACCATAAATATAGATTCAACATAAAGGTGTTTGCATCTACCATAAATATAGATTCAACATAAAGGTGTTTGCAAAGGTTGTGCAATTGGAAAAAATGTTAAAGGATCTTTCTCAAGCAGTGACAATAGATCCAAGGAAATCTTGGACTTGATACATTCAGATGTGTGTGGGCCAATGACTATTGCATCTCTGAATGTTTATTTATACTATGTACTCTTCATAGATGATCACTCCCAGAAAACTTGGATTTACTTTCTAAAGAACAAGGATGGAGTCCTTGCAAAATTTCAAGAATTCAAAGCTCAGGTTGAGAACCAGACCGGAAGAGGAGTAATTAAAGAGCTAAACTCAAACTTGTAATTAGTTAACATACCTATTATATAAAATATATCATCGGAATTGAGGAGGCTTTGTACACCACTTTTTGTACACCACGTACACCACTTCCCATCATATTTATATCAGGACTATCAAATGCAATCCAATCCCTATAAAACCTTTACCAATTGAAGAAGCTTGGCGTTCAACATACCTGGAATAGCCAAACCGGATGTGCAATCGATTCACCCGGTTTAATCATTCCCCCTTCACCACTCGTTTGCGGTGTGGTTCAATGTGCTTTGCAAGATGGATACTTTGGCTTGTTCGTTGGTGTTGCTCAAGAGATGGAGATGAAGCGCTTGTTCGAAAGCACGTTGATGATCTAGATCCAGCAATGTCAATGACATAGGAAGCATTTGGGCAAGCAACAGTTTCTGAGCCATGAGTAGATTCATCAGCAGGGATAGAAGCATCCAAGCCATCAGTTAGAATTTAAGTCCTAAATCCAGAGTTTGTTCATTTCATAACTAGAAGGAGAAGGATCAGATAGATACCCTTTATGTACGTCCCGTAAATCGTATTGATTGGACCAACCAAGCAAAGCATATCCTTTCAAAGTAGGAGAAAGAGTAGAAAGAGAGTAAAAGAAACATATTATATATGTAATTTCTTATTTATCCATTTGTCTAATTAAGAGAGAGGGAGAACAAAGCGAACCCGACGAAGCTTTCTCTCTGACTGAAAGGAAGAGAGGAACCGTTTCTCTGAGTGAGCGCAGCGAACCTTTCATCTCAGAAAAATCAAAGTATTAAGATCAAATAATGGAGAAGAATACACCTCAAAATAATTCAGCAGTTTTTGTATTGAAGCAGGGATCAAGAGGGAGTTCACAGTTCCTTACAACCCTCAACAAAATGGGGTTGTTGAAAGGAAAAACAGAACTATCATTGAGGCAACCAAAGTAATGATACATGATCAGAGTCTACCTATGACTCTATGGGCAGAAGCATGTATGACAGCATTGTATGTTCAAAACATAAGTCATCATCAGATCCTGAAGAACATTACTCCAGAAGAAGCCTTCAACGGAGTGAAGCATGAGATTGGACACTTAAAAATATTTGGATGTCCAATATATTTTAATGTACCCAAAGAAAAAAGATCCAAGCTAGAACCTTCAGGAAGAAAGGGCACATTTGTAGGATACAGTGAATCCTCAAAAGCATATCGAATCTACATTCCTAGTCAGAGACAAATTGAAGTAAGTAGAGATGTTACCTTTGAAGAAGAAGTAGCCTTCCAAAGATCCAGAGAAGCTTAGATGGAAATTGATAGTGAGACAATGCCTTCTCCCCCTTCAGCTGTTCAGAGGGAGACAAGCATTATTCCAGTTGATCCAGTTGTTCCAACCGATTCAGTTGCTCCAAGCGACATACCTAGAGATATTACAGTTGGACATAAAAGGCCTACTTGGACCCGACAAACTCTACAAGAAGCAGGACATAAAGCTCATCAAGGAACAAGCAGAGAAAGCAAGAGACCAAAGAGATTCTCAAGCTACCTTTCAGCCATGACCCACATTATTGACTCAGAGCCATCTTGTCATGGAGAAGCTTCAAGGGAACAAGTATGGCAAGATGCCATGACTAAAGAATACTGATCTATATTGAAAAATGATGTATGGGATGTTGTTCCAAGACCAGAGGGAAAGTCTGTAGTGACTTCCAAATGGATTTATAAAATCAAGCATGCAGTTGATGGAAGCATCGAAAAATACAAAGCAAGATTTGTGGCCAGAGGGTTCTCACAAGTAGAGGGACTTGACTATGACGAAACGTTTGCTCCAGTAGCTCGATACACCTCTATATGTTCTATCATTGCACTAGTTGCTTCCATGGATTGGAAGCTACATCAGATAGATGTAAAGACAGCCTTTCTCAATGGTGAAATTGAGGAAGAAGTTTATATTGAGCACCCAGAAGGATTCGTTGTACACAACGAAAGATCTCATGTATGCAGGTTAAAGAAAGCCCTATATGGTCTAAAACAAACACCACGTGCTTGGTACGACAAAATGGATGGATTTTTTATGAGCTTGGGCTTCAACAAAAGTGTTGTTGATCCAAACTTATATTATCACATTGATGGCAATGAGTGTTTGATTTTGGTCCTATATGTGGATGACCTTTTCCTCACTGGTTCAGAGAGACTCATTGTTGAATGCAAACAAGCATTGACTGCTAAATTTGAAATGAAGGACTTGGGGCTGATGCATTACTTCTTGGGACTAGAAGTATGGCAAAAGACAGATGAGATTTTCCTGAGTCAAGGAAAATATATTGTGGAGATACTGAAAAAGTTCGGCATGACAAAATGCAAATCCATGCCCACTCCAATGGTAATGGATTTGAAAAACATGAGTGATATTGATTCAGGAGATGTAGATCCACACTTATACCGACAGTTGATTGGAACATTGATGTATCTGGTTAACACCAGACCAGACATTTGCTATGCAGAGAATGTGTTTAGCCAGTTTATGAGCCAACTGAGACAAACACACTAGATAGTTGCAAAACATGTATTGAGATACTTACGAGGCACAGTTGGTTATGGCCTAAGATATGCCCCCAATGTATACTTGAGCCTACAAGGATATGTCGATGCAGATTGGGCAGGAAGCGCAGTGGACAGAAAAAGCACCTTCAGTTGTTGCTTCACTTTAGGGTCTACCATGGTTTCCTGGTGTAGCAGAAAACAAATCTCTGTGGCATTGAGCACCGCAGAGACAGAGTACATTTCATTGAGTGTAGCAGTCCGCGAATCAGTGTGGCTTCGCAAACTTCTCACTGACTTGTTCGATCATGAGATGGATCCTACTACTATTCATTATGATAACTAGAGTTGTGTAAAGCTCTCCGAGAACCCTGTGTTTCAGGACTAATCGAAACACATTGAAATAAAGTATCATTTTATCAGAGACATGGTGCAGAGGAAGACAGTACACGTGCAGTATCTTCCTACTCATGAACAGATCGCAGATATATTCACCAAACCACTTGCCAAGACAAAGTTCGAGTATTTTTGTGAGAGACCTGGCCTAGTGGAGAATGTCTCCCTAGCTAAGAGGGAGTGTTAATGATTGCAGCTACGTGAGACATTCTTCAGGACACAAACCTGAGAGAGAGCCCCTGAGAGGGGTGTGTGGTTCTTATCTGAGACAAAGCTGGAACATAGAGATGGCCTCCTCCTTACAGAGAGTTGAGAAAAACTCGAGATGATTCTCCTGTGTAACGCAGTGAGAAAGGAGGTCTACAGAGTTGGACGTGCTTGTGGCTGAGCACAAACTGAACATGTGAATTCCCATAGAGTTGGGTGCATCGTCATGAGAACGGAAATGAAAATGATGTATTAGCCTCCTCTAAGCAGAGAGTTGAGATGATGAACTCCAGATGACTCTCATGTGTAATGCAATGGAAAAGAAAATATGTTGAGTGGATGTGCATGTGGACGAGCACAGGTAAACATGATCCTAGTGGTTGAGCACTAGTGAGAGTGGTTCTCCTGTGTAATGCAGTGAGATAGAGATATGGAGATCCCTATGGATGTGCCCCTAGTGGCTGAGCACTAGTGGGTGTATTAGATCCCTTGCTATATTGTTCAAGAGTCAGACCTGCCTGTAACCCTAATTGTAATGTAAAGAGTACAGGTCAGCCCCACCTTAATGTAATTGATAATTAATGTGGTTAATATTAATTATATTATGAGATAGAGAGGTCGGCCATGTTGTGCCAATAGACACTTTTGTTGACAGGTCAAGTCTAATATAAGTAAAGGTAAATTTCCCATTGAGGAATCATATCTTTTGTGTGTGTTTGGAAATTTCAGCAAGTACATCTTCTTGGGAATAGTGTGCACCTCTATTGGGTGCTAGTCTTCTAGGGTTTGCAAGCACCCTCTTGTGTGCTAGGTTTTCTTGGTGGTGAAGGTATTTCTCTTGAAGAATATAGCAAAGGATTTGGCTGGGTTTTCTTCCCTTGTTGAGAAGGGTTTCCCGGGATACTTCTTGTGTTCTTGTGCATGGTGTTTCTTCTTGTGATCTTGGTTGCTGCAACATAATTGTTCATGGTTTAAGTTAAATGATAAAAATGAATGAACTTCATGCTTAAACCTTGCTTATTGAAAAATCAACACTTTTTTCCCTACAAATAATCAAGTTGCAAAGATTTTCACAAAGTCTCTTACAGAAGTGAAGTTTTTCAATCTTTAATCTATGTTAGGAGTTCAAAAAGTTGTCATTAAAGGGGGTAGGATCTAATGACTTCTTCCTTCTCCTATTGCATCACCTTTGTAACTCCTTCAATCATATCCCAAGTTGTTCTTAAGAGGGGTGGTTAGGATATTTAGATACTTAAGAGTTAGTTAAGATCAATTTGGTCTAATGTGTCTTCAAGTAAAAGTGTGTTGTTTTAGTATGCATTTGTAGTTATGTAATCCGACATAGACAAAGTGATCCGACGACTCATATTATCCTCTATACTAACAGCGATATTGATATGTGGCTTAACACCCGATTGGTCCATGATCTCTATTTAAAGAGCATGGAGAGTCATTTATTTAAGATCGATTGTGAGAAACTCTTATGTACAAATTTTTATTTGCCTCAAGTCATCAATCGGGTTTAGCTTGGGTGGTTGGGAGGAATGATTATTACCCTCCCCACACAGGTTCAATTCCAGCAAGTGACATGTTGAGCCCTTGACTAATATATTGTTGAAATGGCTCTGAGCCCTATTATTGATTGACGTTGTGCCCTAAAGATTCTAGAGTTTGCCCTGGGTACCATCCTTGAAATGAAGGGAAGTACTCGGGGGTTTTCCTCATGTAGTGTAACTTGGAAAAAAATATTGCCTCAAGTGGCCACATTGGTCGAGGCCATGGATTGTTTCCCTCTTTGAAGATTTTAACCACATAATACACTACTGTACTAATCTTTGATCTAGTTGTGTGAGCAGTCACCTAAGGTGTTTGGCCTGTGTGGAAATACTATGTTTTTTCGAACATTGTATAAATCCAAAGCTTATATGCCCAATAAATTGGTAAGTTTAAGGGGTAAACTTCCTTTATCGAGTACTCTCAAAGGGTGATGAAATTTCGATGGGTCGTGGTTCGACAACGAAGATGGTCACAAGTCAAGCCATCCACCAAGGTTCAATTCCCCTAGATGCACAAATAAGCTATTGCAGTCAAGGGCAAGTCCTGGATGATTTTGGTGGAATATTACCCCCTAGCTATGGTAGCTTTGTCAAACAAAAGTGCTCATGTTCTATGGTTCACCCCTCAAGAGTCGATATCCCACGTAAGCAAGCAACTTCTAGTGCCCAACCTCTTCGAGCCACAATTGTAATGCTTCTCATGTTTATGGAAGCAACTTCAAAAAAACAAAAAGTTCTTCAAAACATAGTAGAATTTGTAAAATAGGTTATTATTAGTTCGTAAGATCCTACCGTAAGCAGGTTTTACAAAAAGGTATGAGTTCCCATAAAATTTTCACTAAGTGTTCTATAGTGTTTCCCCAGGCATCTCTACCATGCTTAGCCATTATTTCTAGAACCATGTTCCCACTTGTCTTCTAACCTAGTGGCTCACAATATAAGCCCTCTAATCTATTTTTCTAAAACATTTTGCACTTCTTAAGTTCAATGGAGTGCCCCAATACCAAAATTGGTCTAGCTATGAGGAGATAAATGAAAGCTTCATTCAATAGGAGTGTTAAGTGATACAATACATATACAAAGCATCCAATCAGAAATAGTTTTTACAAATGCACCAGCCAAAAAAACAGAAAACTACAAAATATTTCATTACAGTATATGATTTGCAACTAGAAACATTTCGATCCATCATCCAAGATTTGTGGTTTCTGAAATGAACCGTACTAATTTGCATATAGTTGGAAATCAATCCCTACTACAGAGTTCATTACCTTTTCGTATTAGAAAGCAATTAAGTTGCCCAGCAAGCACTAGTCAATCTATCTTCCAGTTAATTGCATCAATCTGTTGTTGGTGCCTAACTAGTTGTCATTCGTCAACAACTTGTTGAGGTCCCTATGGCCATCAAACCCTTTACTTGTCTATTGGACAAATCCATGTTGATATAAATATTTTAATGTCAAAGAGGGGAAGAAACAATTATTATAACTCTCATTATTCTCTATTTCATGACATCATTTGCTTCTTTAGCAATTCTGAAGCATGATTAGTTAAAAAATTCACAATATTATCAAAGGACTATAGATATGTTTTCAGAATCCAGATGAATGTCTTCTTCAGGAATTTCTACTTAGGTCTACATCTAGCTCATCACATGATATCAAATTCTGATAATGATTCAATAATTATCTTCTTATATTTTCAAGTTTCTCAGTATATGAATTATTTGTACAGGTTATTAAGTTTCTCGATCATTATTTGAACAGGTTATTACCACAAGGATACATAAACTTCTCTAACGTACCAAATGGTATCTCTTGATAATATAGGAAAACAGACATCTCAAAACAAAGGTAGCGATAGACTTCCCAGAACTACATATTTACATATCATTGACAGATCATCTTGGGAATGGATAGCAATTTTGAAATTAAGCAGGTCCGCTAGACTTGTTGACTTGTCCGGATATGATTATTTTCACAGGCCTATCCGGCAATTATCATTATATATGAATAATTCACATAATTTAGTTGTTCAGTAACATTAACAATCAATATTCAATACGAAATTGTTCCCACGCTATCCTTAGTTATGTAGAGGAGCTGTTATTACTCTCATGGCTAACCACATCAATGAATGGATTGTTTACTTTAGAATAAAAAATCAACAAGCACACTATTGGGTTGCAATAGATGGGGTCTATAACTTGGTGTTTGTATTTATATGTAAAACTGGTAAATTTAAATATACATAAAACCTGCCTTTTATATAGCAAAGAATGCAAACCCTTAAGATCTACACAAATCATGTTTTGCAAAAAGAGAATTGGACTAGCAATAACAAACAAAATGCATTTGTGAAAGGATGAATTATGCCATATGTTTCACAATAAACATCGGTCTAGGTCCAAGGCACTGCTACTCAAATTAAAGATGTGCAAACTATTGAATGTCAATAGGAAGATTATTGTGCATAACTAATTTAAAGAGAGGATGGAGAATTACAGGTAAACAAAAGATCAGACATCGAATTAGCCATGTGATTAAAAATAGGTCCATGATTAGCATTATGCTTTGTAAAGGTTGCAGAAATGTCATGAACTAAATATCCCTGCCTTAAGGGCAACCAAGATGAAAATAATTTTATGGCATTTTTTCATAATCATAGGTCATGACTACTAAAATAGGTCTTTATAAAGAAATTACCACTTGAAAACACTCAATGGAGATTTTTTGTAAGAACCTTCAGTAAGAAGCATCGCAAGTGTTCAAAATAAATCATTTCTTTAAATGATAATGTTGATTCATAAGTTTTACTTCTCATGCATACTATAATGTCCAATAGTTCATCTACTATTCTCTACGGCTATAAAAGAAAATTAAATTATAAAGAAAAAGGAGGCTTGGCTTGAACCAGTTCAACATTCACATTATCAAACTTAATGCAGTGATGTCTAAGAGCTTTAGAATATAAACATTCTGTCAGAAATTCCAAGTCACACTGCATTTTTTACTTGAATTGTACAGGAAAGGCTGTCAATTGCCAGAGCCTTGGAATATTGGATTTGTTTCAAACTGGATTGTCTATAAACACATTAGTTAATAATAATAGAGTATCTGCACGAAAATGGATCTCTGAATCTAATCATACATTACACATGAGAAAAGGGCATAATTTGAATTAAACATAAATGATCATGTTTGGAAGTATAACTCGTATCTTCAGTTCCACAGCATGTTTAATTACTAGACACAGCTTCCACGACAGGATTTTGGAAAATTGACATAAATTTGGTGGCTTGCTATTGGTGATAGCAAAACAGAAAAAAATGAATATCTCAGTGACTGGCATCTTCTTCTTCACAGAAATGTTTATATTTCTCTGCATTCATTAAAGTGTCCATCTCTGATGGGTCCTGAATGCGCACTTTTATGAGCCACCCTTCATCGTATGGGCTTCCATTAATCTGAGAAAAAGGGTTAAACATTTACCATTTCATTCTTTCGATTAGAGATTTAAAAGGAAATGATCACAAACTGTATTGTGAAAAGGATGCACAACCATGTTTGCTATCCAATCTTACTCTAGCATAATAGACAAAATTGCCAAGTTTTTTCTTCAAGAGATGAAGAAAAAAGAAAGCCATAATGCTACATTGTGAGGAATCAATGGCCTAGTTGAAGAAACTGGAAAACATATACTCACTTGGAGAGTCTTCTTGTTATTCATGTTCCTAAAATCAGACATTCATATGGTCATAACGCTTACCTTTTATCTCTGCACATTCTCAGTTCCTTTCCACTTTTATATTAAATTCTACATGTGTTTTCCACATCTTACACCATTATATGCTTGATATGCCTAATTTGATAATAGTCCAGATGAAAGTTTGAGTATAACCTTCAAGTTTCATATTAAGAAAAACATTCGAGTATAACTATGGTATAGCTATGATGCACCCACCTGTCCCCGTTCCTCAAGTAAGGAATGTAAATCTGGAAAATCTCCATTAACAACTTATTAACAGTAGTGGAATCAAATGCTTGGACGGAAATTCTTATCACAGCGGAATTGAACAGAAATTCATGATATTAACCAATGTTCAACCAAGTTTCCGAGATGCAGGGGCACACAAGTGGGGAAACGCATCCGAGGAACATGTAGAAGCACCCCTAAATTCTAGGGAATGTCATAGCGGATGTCGGGGTCTCCGACATAGTGACCCCACTTGAAATACTAAAAAAATTAAATTTAAATAATGTAAAATGAAATATAAATTATGGGCAATTATAACATAACATGTTAATAATTGATAATTGAAATATTATACATAACAATGTATCAATAATAAATCATAAATGATACATATAATGATGTAACATAACATAATAATCACAATTCACAAATCCTACTATCCACTATCCAGCACCACCCAGCAAGTGTCCAACGTCTATTGGTGGCCAACAAGGTCTATTCTGATTATTCTCTCCTAGCAGCAAGGTCTATTCCGATATTCATTGTCCAGCAGCACCCAACAAGGTCTATTCTGAATATCAAAGTATCCAGAATTCTCTCCCAGCAGCAAGGTCACAACCAGCAATAGTGCTTGAGGTAATCTCTCCCGCTAGCAACGTCACAACCAACACTAATGTTTTAAGTATTCTCTCCCAGCACCAACAACACGTGAACTCTTCTCATGGAGACCAAGTGAGATAAAAATGAAATGAGATGATCGCTTTAGGCTTTTGGGGAGTAGTATGTCTTAGGGTTAGAGTTTTCTTTTTCTCAGTTTTCCTCAAAAGGGAGTGTCCTAGGTCAAAAAGGGAGCATCCTTGGTCAAAGGGAATGTCACGTTTTTTGAGGGGAACATTCTCTATTGTGTTCCCTTGCATCCCCCACAAAAAGAAACGTGGGGGAACGTCCCACTTGGAGTACCCACATACCAGGTGCATAGGGAGCACATCCCCATGTAACACTGATATTAACATGCAGATCAAAAAGTTAAAACATCACATGTAAATTAAAGCCACAAATCTTGCAGCAAAAGACAAAAGATTCACACCACCAAATGCAACACTTATCTTAAAAAAAGAAGCTCACCAATTTCTTGAGGAAGATTCGCCACCCAGCCATAGTCTATTCCTCAAGCAGTAAACCCCAAGCTGAGGGCATTCTCTAGGGAACACTCTATGGGTCTGAACAATAAATGCAGCAGTAATCTCAAAGCTGTCAAACCCTTGCTAGGCACAACTAGATCAAGGAAAAGGCTAATCCAAGCCAAAAAACCCTGCTGTTCGAGCTAAATAAAAGCAGAGAAACAACAGCTTAGCCAATCTGCACAAAGTCATTCCTACAAAGAGTATTGGGCACCCTATGGCAGAAACTACCAGATCAAAGCTAGTTTCATGATCATCCCTGCTAGCCACAACTACATCAGACATTGAGACAACTACAGTCCTTGCTATCCACTGCTAAGTAGAGATTGGGACTCATGCCTACTACCGCAGCAAAGCCTCTACTTACATTTTGCACCATTCATCCTCTACGTGAATGGTAGAATCAACAGCCTACAATTTCCAAGGTTTATGTATGCAAATCTCTCTAAGAACGTTTGCAGCTTGAGTACGTTAGAGCCCAAAGGTATCACAAGGGGAATAGAGCATGAGCACAGACTGAGAGAATAAGAGAATGTGAGAATGTTGTCAAGGCAAAGTGAAGAACAAAGGTGCAAGCAATTATTTTTCTCAAATGGATATTTATACTGCCATGCTAGGGTTCCAAATAGGGATATTTCATGAGATCTTGCCACTTGTCACACGTGGCCACCCTATTTCTCTTAGGCAATAGGTTGGCCTTTTTTACTATCGCGCACTTGGGATTCTTCCCTTTTACTTAAGCATTACATCATGTCTTCTTGTGCTTTATGCATTTCACCTGAGTCAAAATGTATCCTTTCAAATGAGGAAAGTGAGGAAAAGTGGTAAGAAAGGAGGACACGAGAAGGGTAAAAAGGAAGAGTCGTGTTCTTCTAACCATGGTAAGAAGCACTTGATTCATGTGATATGTTTCAAGTACCACAAGTAAGGGCATTATAGCAGTCAGTATGTCCTGAGAAGAAGGCAAAGGGCAAGCAACAGCAGAAGCTTCAGCCTGAGTGGATGAGTTAGCATCCAAGCTTGAAACCACTTTCTTTAAGGTTTCATGTCTTTCCATCAATACCACTTCCGGTACTGGTTGGTATGTGAATGGAGCATTGAGACATATGACTTTCAACAAGAAGATCTTCAGCAAATTTCGAGAAAAAGATGCTGGCATACAAGTGGAGTTGGGTAACAATGCCACATATCCAGTGACTGGAATGAGCTCCATCTCTTTCCAGATGCCTTCAGGTGATGTTCTCAAATTGCATGATGTTATGTTTGTATTTGGTTTGACGAACAATCTTCTTTCTGTTTTAGCTATCACAGATTTGAAGTGTACAGTGGAGTTGAATGATCAGCAGTGCAATATCAGAGATTGGTTGAGTTTTAGCCAAAGGAGTGCAAGAAGGGGGCCTTTACAAGCTACTTGCTCTGTTACATTGAAACATGATGCTCTAGTGCATGACAATGACAACCTGTGCAAGCTGTGGCACAAGTGCTTTGGTCACTTACACTATGGAGCACTTCCGCTTTTGAAGAATATGGTGCAGGGATTCCCATACTTTGAGGTTGAGAAGATTGGATCGTGCAAGGGATGTGCACTCAAGAAACATTCAAAGGCTGCTTTTCCATCCAATGAGAAAAAATCAAGAGAGATTCGCAATTTGATCTACTTGGATGTGTATGGACCTATGTCTTCATCATTGACAAGTAATCTGTATTACATTTCCTTCATTGACAATTCCTCGCGCAAACCTGGATTTATTTTATGAAGAGCAAGGATTAAGTGTTCTTTAAGTTTAAAGAGTTCAAAGCCATGGTTGAAAATTAGACAGGGAAGAAGATCAAAGTGCTTAAATCTGAAAATGGAGAGGAATACACCTCCAAGGACTTTGATGCCTTTTCTAGGGATGCAGGGACCAAGAGGGAGTTCACAATGCCTTAAAACCCACAGAAAAATGGGGTGGAAGAATAGAACCATCACCAAGACTGATAAGGCCATGATCCATGACATGACATGGATTTGCCCATGTAATAGAGTGGTCTATCTTCAATCGATGTTCTTGCAGGATCTTGAAGAACAAAACACAGGAGGCATTTACTGGTGAGAAACCTGAAGTATCACATTTTTGTTTTTTTGGTTGTCCAATTTACATTCATGTTCTTGATGAGAAAAGAACTAAGTTTGAACCCTTGAGTATGAAAGGTAATTTTGTTGGGTACAACTAGACATCCAAGGCTTACTGAAGTCTGAATCTACATTCCAGCACAAAGGAAGACTGCAGTAAGCAGGAACATGAAGTTTGATGAGGATGGATAGCCTCAGTTACAGGAACCCCCCACGGAGATCGAAGAAGGAGAAAAGCTTATTGTCCCAAAGTCTGATCTGAAATTGAACGAAAATTCAGATTCAGATCAGCAAGGTTCCAGTCAAGGAATAGAAGCCTCATTACCCTCAAGTTCAGCTGGGAAGCCGAGATGACTTACTTAGACACTAAGTAACCTGACACGGGGACACGGGACATGGAAATACGAGTATCCGGCACGGGCACGGTGACCCCCGGAAACAAGACACGGAGGACATATATATATATATATATATATATATTAAAATTTAAATTATGAATTACACATACAAAAACAAAATAATTAAACTGTAAACATTTACATGATGATGATACAAATTCAATCATACAACTAGTACTAACTTAGTAACTACTAAGTGTTAAATTTGTAGCAGCTGCAAGAGCCATTCTCCGGGAGGATGGCAAAGACCCTAGTCGAGATCTAGGACCCCCAGTGCACTCCTAGGGTACTTGGTCTGGGACCAAAACAATCAGTGCCATGGCAAAAGACCCTTGTTAGGGCCCCCAGTATATGACTGGGGTCCTTGGTCTGAGACCAAACAGTAAAGACCCATGAGAGGGCCCCCAGTATATGACTGGGGTTCTTGGTCTGGGACCAAGCAGTTAAAGTCCCTAGATATGTCTAGGGCCCCTGGACATGGTCCAGGGTACCCATGCCTGGGGCATGGGTTGATCCTTGGTCTTGTACCTTGGTGGATAAGACCCCAGAAATGTTCTAGGGCAACTTGATCCTTAATCAAGTACTTTGTTGGTGTATGACCCTCCTTGAAGGTGGGCATGACCACATGAGGGATGTATCCCATATGCAATGATGATAAAGTTAATAAGGTCACCTTGAAAATGAATGGACAAGTATTGCCACCAAGCAACCCCACCTA
>ML839815.1:0-13639 GCA_009831015.1 Picea engelmannii | reverse complement strand
AACACTGTTGTCCAAACCCATATCATCATGAAACACATCCCACATCTTTGTCTTTCCCTTCAACCACTCTTCTCTCTGCCCAGTGCCTGCATATCAGACAGAGGTTGGTGTGCACATACACCACTAAGTCACTTGACACGGTGACAAAGAGAAGATTTCAAGAGAAGAGTTTATACTTGAGTGAAGGGTACATTTTTATTGGGGTTGTGACAGAAGAGTTCAACAATCAATGCCACCAACATCGAGATACATAAAGGACTTGGTGCCCTTGATTAAATGTCAGTTCCATACCCTCATACATGATAGAATCCAGTGGAAACATTAAAATCCTGAAAACCGTTAAGTCTGCTGAATTTTGAATGGGACATAAAATTCTACATTCTCCATATGAAGTCCAATGAGGTTGGAACCACTCTCAAACATCCTGAAACAATTAATATTACTTTAAGAATTTAATATTACCATTAATTAGTAGGATGGGTGAAATGGAGGGGGTGGGGACCTCTTTAAATAGCATTATTAAGGACAGATAACCCTTAGCTGCACACCAAAACACCTCCAGCTGCAACTTGCATGGGAAAACATGAGCCAGGGTCCTTTTTTGAGCAGGACACGTGTTCTATTTTCAGGACACGCATGTCCTGTGAACATGACACGTTCTAAACAAATGTCGGACACGAATTAAGTCGAATCATGTCCAACACACTGGACACGCAACACGGCGGGGGGTTTGGACGTGTCATGTGACTTAGCTTAGACACTATAGGTTGCACAAGAGCACGTGGGAGCACCAAAGTTTATTTTTCAAGTAATTTATCCACCTAAAAGTTTCCTACTTATGTTGCACTAGTATCTTCCAATATTGAGACAAAGCCTTCCAGCTTTGAGGTGGAAAATACAGAGCATGTATGGCAAGATGCCATGACAAAGGAGTACAACACCATTCTCAAGAATGATGTATGGGAGATAGTTCCCAGACCAATCGTGAAATTAGTGATTGATTTTAGATAGTTCTA
Organism: Picea engelmannii; assembly: GCA_009831015.1. NCBI lineage: Eukaryota > Viridiplantae > Streptophyta > Pinopsida > Pinales > Pinaceae > Picea > Picea engelmannii. The sequence goes on along the minus strand of ML839815.1, from coordinate 12,623 downwards.
TAAGATCAAACATGTGGTTGATGGGGGCATTGAAAAGTACAGGGCTGGATGTGTTGCCAAGGGATTCTCTGAGAAAGAGGGAGTTGATTATGATGAAACATTTGCTCCTATGGGAAGGTATACTTCTATCGGAACCATCATGTCTTCCGCATCATGCTTTGGTTGGCCTTTATACCAAATGAATGTAAAGACTTCTTTTTTGAATGGTGTGATTGAAGAAGTGTACATAAATCAGTTGAGAGTTTTGCAATGCGTGGGATAGATACGCATGTCTACAAGTTGAAAAAGGCCCTTTATGCGCTAACGCAACCATCATGGGCTTAGTACTCGAGGATTGATGAGAATCTATTGAATTTTGGCTTCTCCAAGACTTGTGCATATTCTAATCTTTATTATTTGTATGATAAATCTGATCTGTCTTGGCCCTATATGTAAATGACCCRATTCTTATATGAAGTTTGGAGGAGCTCATTGTGCRATGCAAGAAAAAATTGGCCAACAAAATTGACATGAAGGATACTAGTCTCYTGCATTACATTTTAGGTAGAGAWTTGGCAAGGTGYAGGAAAAGTCTTCCTTGGAAAAGGAAAGTATACTTTGGAGATTCTRAAGAGATTTCARATGCTTGATTGCAAACCCTTCACTATGCCTATGGTTGCAARTCTAAAATTAACTTGTGATCGAGGTTCTAATTGGGTTGATCCTACTTTGTACATGTAGTTGATTGTTTACCTAATGTGCCTTACAAATATCAAACTGGACATATGCAATGTTGTTAATACCTTAAGCCAATTTATGGTTGAACCTCGTCGAGCTCATTGGAAAGCCAGTAAGAATGTGCTCAAATACTTGGAGGACACAATCCATTATGGCATCCAACATACAAGAGATGGTGAGTTGCTACTCCATGGATTTGTTGACTTTTATTGGGCAAGAGACACAAGCACACAAAAGAGTACTCTCAATTATTGTTTCAATTTGGGATCAAGTATGATTTCCTTGTTCAACAGGAAGTGGGAAGCAATTGCACTCAATTCAGCAGATGTGGAGTGTTGATGTTTCTGGTAGCTGCAAGAGGTATTCACCTCCGAGATAACCTTTCTTATAGATGAAGATGCCAAGAACTCAAGAAGATCCCAGTCGGCCTCACAGAAAATAATAAAGAAGAATTATAATGCTCCAGAAGTAAAGTCGGCTCCAGACGAAAAAGATAAACAAAAATTATATTTTCCAGAAAGTCAGGTCGACCCTACTAGAAAAGTCACTGGACAAATTAGTATAAATAAGGGTAACGCCTTCCTCATTTGACACACTCAATCATTGATCTATAGCGCAAGTTTGGTGGAGAGAGTTGCAGTTGCAGAAGGAAGAAGGGCACATATGGAGGGTTTATCTCCTTTGGTCTTGGTGATATGTTCGTGGAGGCCAGCCAATCTAGCGCTCTAGCTAGAGTGTGTTTCCGCTGCATAGTTGGTTTCCCTTGGTGATGTACTGGTAGAGGCCAACCACTCTAGCACTCTGGCTAGAGGGAGTTGCAGTTGCATTGGTGATCTCTTGGTGGTATGCTAGTGGAGGCTAGACACCCTAGCGCTCTGGCTAGGGTGTGCTGCATCTATGTTGTTGGGATTCTTTCTTGTGGTTTGCTCTAGTGGATAGAGTTAGTTCTTGGTTATTTTATATTGGCAAGGATATTCTATATAAGAAGGTTTATTGGGTTTTCTCCCCTTGTGTAGAAGGGTTTCCCAGGATGTATATGTTATGCTCGGGGGTGGCATGAGTAGGTGCCTATGGTTGGGTGGCGATGGTGCAACATCGCTTATGGAGAAACGAGCATACAAAAGAAGTTCAAATTGCTATGGTAAATCTAATGTTAACGTAATTAACAAATTTTCAACAGGTTTCAGAGCTTGGTTTCCTTCAAAATGATCTAATCGTTGGAAGGAAGATCGTGAGATTTACCTTACCGCTGCAGTTTGCCACTGCAACCTGCCACAATACCCTGTTGTAGTACCTTGCCACTGCACAGTTTTATTTTGTCAATCTCGTTGAGCACCTTTCCCTAGTTCGTTTGGCCTAATTCCTTCACCAACAAGTGCGCCCTACCCTAGCGCATCATCAGCTACCTTCAGACTGCAACTTGGGGTACTTTGAAGTTTTAGGGTTTGTCGTTGCTTGCCGCTACTGATGGTGCCACTGCTTGTCGTTGTTTATCGCCACTTGTCATTGTTGCCGGAGGTATGTACTTATATATGTTTAAACTGTATCAATATCATGAGGGTGTTTGCAGGAGAAGGGATCTTCTGTCCAAGCAGAAATCATAGATCCAGAGGGATCTTAGATCCAACACATCTAGAGGAACAACGCACCCTCCAGGTTTGATTGTTTTGATATGTTTCTAGTTGTTATGGCATTATTGTGATCATATGTTGCATCTTGATCTATTGAAGTTATGATCATTATACTAACCACTTAAATACTAGAGATGCATTGTTGATCTCCCCTCGAGGAGATATTCTTGTTTTGTTGTTTGTTCCCGACAGGAGGCAGGACACTAGTGATAGCTCTAAGAGGGAGCTATAGTGACGGTTGCATAAGGCAACATATTAGATAGTCTCTAGTTTGAGACATGAAGTAGTCTTACCATAGAAGGAGTTTGTACAGATTGACAGTTCGAACAGTTCAGGCCCTGGTGCATGATTTTATCGGTATGAATGAGTTATGGCATAAGAGACTTGCTCATTTGCATTATAGAGCTCTTCCCGTTCTGGGGAATATGGTGATGGGGCTTCCACGGCTCCGTGTTGAGCATGATGGCATTTGCAGAGGTTGTGCTCTTGGCACGAATGCCAAGGGATCTTTTTCGAGCAGTGACAGCAGATCCAAGGGGATCTTGGACTTTGTACATTCAGATTTGTGTGGGCCTATGACAGTTTCTTTCTTGAGTTGATCTCGTCTCATGGATGAGACAGTGGCAGTGACTATGACAGGTTGGTTACAGAGACAGGTTGGACACTTCAGGATATCTGGGTGTCCTATTTACATTCACGTACCCAAGAAGAAAAGGACAAAGTTAGACCTTTCAGACGGTAAGGGTACATTTGTTGGGAACCGTGAATCATCGTAGGCATATTGGATCTACATCCCAAGTCAAAGACAGATTGAGGTGAGCAGGGATGTTTCCTTTGAGGAGGAGGTAGCCTTCAGGAGATCTAGAGGATCCCACATCCAGCTGACAAGAGAATCGAGAAGCACAAAGCGAGGTTCATGGCTAGAGGTTTCTTCCAGAAAGAGGGAGAAGACTATCATGAGACGTTTGCACCTGTTTCCAGATACACTTCTATCAGATCTATTATCTCTCTTGCAGGCCTCTATGGGTTGGAGTCTTCACCAGATGGATGTGAAGACAGCTTTTCTAAACAGAGTGATTGAAGAAGAAGTGTATATCGAGCAACCTCAAGGTTTTGAGGTTCACTCTAGAGAGTCTCATGTTTGTAGATTAAAGAAGGCCTTGTATGGACTCCAGCAAGCTCCAAGAGCTTGGTATGCGAGGATCGACAGTTATTTGATAAGACTTGGATTCTCCTAGAGTTATGCAGATCCGAACCTTTACCTCAAGGTTGTGAATGATGTACCTGTGATTTTACTACTATATGTTGATGACTTGTTTCTGACAGGTGCAGAGCCTCTCATTCTTCAGTGTAAGAGGGAGCTAGCCTTTAAATTTGATATGAAGGATCTTGTTCTTATGCACTATTACTTGAGATTATAAGTATGGCAGAAGCCCAAAGAAATCTTCCTTGGTCAAGGGAAGTATGATGTGAAGATCCTTCGGAGATTTGGGATGATGAATTGTAAATCCATGGCCACTCCCATGGTGATGAACCTGAAGAAGTTCAGAAGACTCAGATTTCACGCCAGTAGATGCATCCACGTACCGGCAGTTGATTGGCTCACTGATGTATTTAGTAAATACTAGGTCGAACATATGCTTTGATGTGAATACATTGAGCCAGTTCCAGGTGGAACCGAGACATGAGCATTGGACAGTTGCAAAGCATATTCTGAGGTATCCACGTGGGACGTTGAATTATGGTTTGAGATATGTCTCAAACTGTGATGTACAACTGCAGGGATATACAGATTTTGATTGGGTCGGGAGTGAAGATGACAGAAAGAACACTTCAGGTGTATGCTTCAGTTTGGGCTCTGTTATGATATCTTGGACTAGCAAGGAGCAGAAGTATGTCGCACTCAGCACTGCAGAGGCAGAGTATATTGCAACTTGTGAGGCTTGTACGAAAGCAGTGTGGCTTCGTAAGCTGGTTTTGGGACTATTTGATCAGGTGTTAAATTCGACCGTGATATATTCGTGATAATCAAAGCTGTGTGAGGCTTTCAAAGAACCTGGTGTTCCATAACAGGTCGAAGCACATTGAGATCAAATATCACTATCTTCGTGACAGAGTCTAGAAGGGAGAAGTGAATCTCCAGTACATCTCCACCAATGAGCAGACAACTGACATTTTGACGAAGCCTCTGTCCAGGACGAAGTTTGTACACTTCAGGGACAAGCTAGGGCTTGTGGAGATTGCTCCCTTGGGCGAGAGGGAGTGTTGATGATTGGCATCATGGATAGTCAGTGTGCTAGTGGACGGTTAGTCCAGGATGTGCAGATTGTTGGTGGACATTCTCATAATGGAGAATGGTCCAGGTTTGACAGATTGTTGATGTACCATGGACAGTCATTTTCTACATGAAAATTGTCTAGGACAATCATTCTCCTGGGGCATTGCCCAGTCAAGAAGAATGGTTCGTCTTCCTGTGTCACGGGTAGTGACCAGATTAGGGAGATTGGTACAGGACAGTCATTTTCCCTCTATCACAGATAGTGACCAGATTAGGGAAAATGGTCCAGGACAGTCAGTCTTCTTGTGTCACAAATAGTGACCAGATTAGGAAGAATGATCCTTGTAGCCCATGGCGTGGCTTTCAGCATCTATGGAAAGGTGTTTTCTTCTATGGAGGGTTACATCGTGATCCATATGATAGAGGGTTACTCTATGATTCATATGGTTAGAAGAATGGTCTTAGTAGCCCATGACGTGGCTTTCTGTGAGGACGATTATTCTTCCGTGATCCACATGATAGAGAGTTACTCTATGATTCATATGGTTAGAAGAATGGTCCTGATGGTCACTAGTCACTTTGTTGAGTGTGTGACAATTATGTGTTACGCAGGGTTTAGCACCTGACTTATTCAGCATCATGCCTGGTTACTCAGCTTGAGTATGGCTCTGAGATGGAGGGTTACTCCATGAGATGATGCAGATGATAATTATATGTCATGTGTTATGACAGGTTGTTGCAGGTTATGCAGACGATGATATTTTGATGTAACCTTCCACTAAATAGATTTGTCAACTTGAGTACAGATTAGCTGGTTGATTTTGAATACCTCCCTCGTTAAGAGGGAGTGTTGAAATTGTAACTATGGTCGGTCTTCATAATGTATTGGAAAAAGAAGGTCCTATGGGCGTGCAAGTCCTAGTATATTCTAGTGGTAATGAGGCCCTAGAAAAGGCCCACATTGGGTGTAGCCATGTGCGAGGTGATGATGCTACCAGTAGCATGGTCTGCGTGACCATGGCATGGTCGAAGGACCATGGCATAGCCTATGAGGCTATGTGGACCAAAGGAAAAACATCATGGAGAATACCTCCCTGGCTAAGAGGGAGTGTTGATGTTTTTGGTAGCTGCGAGAGCTATTCACCTCCGAGATCACCTTTCTTATAGATGAAGATGCCAAGAACTCAAGAAGATCCCAGTCGACCTCATAGAAGATAATAAAGAAGAAATATAATGCTCCAGAAGTAAAGTTGGCTCCAAAAGAAAAAGATAAACAGAAATTATATTTTCCAGAAAGTCAGGTCGGCCTTGCCAGAAAAGTCACTGGACAAATTAGTATAAATAAGGGTGACGCCTTCCTCATTTGACACACTCACTCCTAGATCTATAGCACAAGTTTGGTGGAGAGAGCGCATATGGAGGGTCTATCTCCTTTGGTCTTGGTGATATGTTGGTGGAGGCCAGCCACTCTAGCGCTCTGGCTAGTGTGTTGCAACTGCATAGTTGGTTTTCCTTGGTGATGTACTGGTAGAGGCCAACCACTCTAGCACTATGGCTAGAGTGAGCTGCAGTTGCATTGGTGATCTCTTGGTGGTATGCTAGTGGAGGTTAGACACCCTAGCGCTCTGGCTAGGGTGTGTTTCATCTATGTTGTTAGGATTCTTTCTTGTGGTTTGCTCTAGTGGATAGAACTAGTTCTTGGTTATTTTATATTAGCAAGGATTCTATATAAGAAGATTTGTTGGGTTTTCTCCCCTTGTGTAGAAGGGTTTCCCAGGATGTATATGTTATGCTCGAAGGTGGCACGAGTAGGTGCCTATGGTAGGGTGGTGATGGTGCAACATCGCCTATGGAGAAACGAGCATACAAAAGAAGTTCAAATTGCTATGTTTAATCTAATGTTAACGTAATTAACAAATTTTCAACATGGAGTATATGGCAGCTTGTTCTACTAAGTTGTGAGGACATTTGGATTCACAAATTGGTTGGAAAGTTGGTCAATCAAATTTTGAAGCCCACTATTGTTTATTGTGACAATTAGAGTTGCATCAGACTCTCTGAGAATACAATGTTCCATGATCACTCCAAGCACATTGATATCAGTATCGTTTCCTAAGTGACAAAGTAAGGAAGGGAGTAGTAATTCTTGACTACACTCCTACAGATTGCAAGTTGTTGATCTTTTGACAAAGCCCATGGCAAAGGGGAAGTTTGAAATGTTGAGAGAAAATCTTGGTGTGATGGAGAACACTTTCCCCACAAAGAGGGAATGATAGTTTACCTCTTGCTCGAAGAGTGTTTGAGTCTTGTTATAATGGGAGAGAGCCTCATGAGGGCAAATTGTCCCACAGCCCCTTTTCATCTATTTTTTTGACACTTGGAATTACTTGGACTAGTAGGGTGCATTACTTATGTTGTTGCAAAAAAAATATGTGGTGTTGCAGAAAAATGTGGAGTGGGTTCTTGACACATGTGTGCATGTACCTACCTTGGCACATGTGGGGCACACTACTTGAGTTGGTTATTTGGGGAGAAGCATGCTTGGCAAAAGTTGTCATGTAACAACCTACCCTTAGCACATGTGAGGCACATGAGTTGGTTAGGGTTAAAGTGAGCCTTCTCAAGGTAAGGCACTCCACTTGTGGAGTCATTCTCTTAGGTGGACCTAGTCTAAGGTTTTTACTTGTAATTCCCCTTTGTCTTAATCTATAAAAGAGGAGCACATTACTTCTGTTGATTTTACCTGAACCTAGCACCCGACAATTATTCCTAATAAAATCACTTTATTGAACAACTGCACAGCAAGGTTATCAATGAAAATTTAGCAGAAGCATAAACAACAGAAACCAAACACACATTGCACGAGAGATTTCGGGTAAACACCCCTGGAAAAACCCTTGCAGAAAAACCAATTATGAATTTAATTTTATTAAATAAAATCTTGGGCTCTCGTCCTGGGATAATGGCCCATCAAAGGAATTACAATGCAGCAATAGCCTAGCCCACTTGGTTTCTATCTCCTTGTTGCCCCTTTGTACACTTCCTTAGCCCTACCTACTCAGTCACAAGTACATGAGCAAGACTTCCTCTTGCTCCTATGCACTCATTATGTGCCTCTCACTCTCCTTAGATATGTTATTATATTCTCCTAATGACTAAAACCCTATCTCCAAAGTGACCAACGATCAAGATCTGATCTTGATCTCTTGAGATCAATGGTTGTGACTTAATCTCTCATTGAGATGACTTAAATCACTTAAGCCACTCTACTTTATAAAAAGTCACTTTAGCCATTAAATAAAAGTCACTTCAACAATAAAGTTGATATCTAGAGTGTCACTCGAACACCTCCGCATGCTAGGCACTACCAATGCAGAAGTACATGTCCGAGCTACCCCAGAAACTAACACTCCCTCCTAGGGAGGAAGGTACTTCTGGAAGAACCTCCTCTTGGATCAATCTTTGACCCCATCAAATCTGTTGTTGTTGAAGCTACTCCCTCTGAGCTGGAACACCCTCTTGCTACCTCCGTTGCAGTTTGATCTGATCTACGATCCAAGATCCCCTTGGACCCCACTACAGGCTGTCCAAGTACCCTGTACATAATACCCTCGCCGATGCCAAGCCTCATTGTTGCATCCTGGGTATCTGCTCCCTCTAAACGTATGAGCACCTATCCAACCTCGAACATCACTGCATACCCCATATCCTCCAGAGTTGCCAGAGAGAGCAAATTAACCTTCAACTTTGGAACATACAACACTTCAGCCACCTCCAAAGAACCACTTGACTCTAGTTGGAATCTGACGCATCCAACCCCCTTCACTGCATGCATGGTGCTAGCCCCACTCCTCACATGTAAGTCTAAGCCCGTCTCTGAAACACTAAGGAACATCGACCTCAATCTCGTCATATGGCGAGATGAGCCATTGTCCACAGCCCATCCCCAAACTCAAAAATTTATTGCCCGAACTTGTTGCCCAATCCCACTACCCGTTGCTCGAGCCCGCTGCCCAGATTCGTTGCCCGCTACCCAGATTCGTTGCCCGCTGCCCAGATATGTTGTCCATGGCCTCTTGTTGTTGCCCGGTGCTTCTCTGGGCTACCCGAGCCCTTTCTAGGCACTGCCCGACTGCTACTGGGTTTGCCCACAGCTTTCTCCTCTGGTTGTCGGTCCCTTTCTCAGTAACCCACGGCTGCTATCCTTCAACCAGCAAGCTTGTGGCTCTTTCCCTTGCCCAGTTGTCACCTCTCGTGCGGCTCTCCTCTACCAGCTGACACCAACACCTGCCGCCCTCAACTCAGCTATCCGCAATCTGTTTTTCTCAGCGGCGGTTGGTTGTAACCAGTGGTCTGCATTGGCATCCTGCTCGATAGTCTTTGCTCGAACCGCCGCTGTCTACCGACTGTCGGTTGGCCCAATGCTCAACCCACGTGCCCAGCCACCACTTCATTGGTCGATTGTCTATTGCACGCCGTCACCTCTTGTCTGTTACCAACGGTTTCTTTTCCCACACGCGCAGCCTCCACATCATCCACCAGCCTTTACCCCAGATTGTGCGGCTCCTTTTTTTGTTCGGCCCACGGCACTAACCGACACCCTCTGCTTTCCTTTCCTCAGCCCGACCTGCGCCTCCTTTCTCTATTGCACGACTCAGATCCCTCGACGTCTGCAACGTCCTTTCAGCACGCTTCTTCCAACAACTCGTATGTCGCTCCACCTTACGTGCCTAGTACTTACAGCACTATCCACTACCTTCGCTGTCCTCCGTGTGCAACTCCTCGTACATCAATAATTGACTGCACCTGTCGACGGCTCCCAGCTACATCCGCACGCGCTATTGCAGTCCTAACTCCCCAAAACCTCTGTCGGGCCGTCGTCCTCTACCACGTGCGACTACTTCCTCCAACACTCGACTATTGACTGTGACCTGTCTGCCCAAAGCTCCTCTTTTTTTTTTTAATTTAACCCTTTTTCTACAGCCGCAATTTTTTTTTAAAATTTTCCACAGAAAAACTATCTCATGCAAATCTGGTTTCCTCGTCAAACTCGAAGCTCTGATACCATGTTCATTTTACGTTAACCTAGCACCCGACAATTATTCCTAATAAAATCACTTTATTGAACAACTGCACAGCTAGGTTATCAACGAAAATTTAGTGGAAGCATAAACAACAAAAACCAAACAGACATTGCATGAGAGATTTCGGGTAAACACCCCTGGAAAAACCCTTGCGGGAAAACCAGTTTTGAGTTTGATTTTATTAAATAAAATCCAAGGTTCCCGTCCTGGGATAATGACCCATCGGAGGAATTACATTGCAGCAATAGCCTAGCCCTCTTGGCTGTTATCTCCTTGCTTCTCCTTTGCACACTTCCTTAGCCCTGCCCACTTAGTGACAAGTAAATGAGCAAGACTCCCTCTTGCTCCTATGCACTCATTGTGTGCCTCTCACTCTCCTTAGATCTACTACTATAATCTCCTAATGACTAAAACCCTATCTCCAAAGTGATCAACGATCAAGATCTGGTCTCGATCTCTTGAGATCAACGGCTGTGACTTAATCTCTCGTTGAAATGACTTAAATCACTTAAGTCACTCAACTTTATAAAAAGTCACTTTAGTCATTAAATAAAAGCCACTTTAACAATTAAGTTGATATCTAGATAATGTTGTTCGTACACCTCCGCATGCTAGGCACTGCAATGCTACCCTGAAAACTAACAACTTCTAGCATGAAAGCTAGAGTGGAGATTAGTGTGATGTCATAGCTAGAGTGTTCTAGTTAATGTGTTTTGCTTTATGAGCTTGTGAGAAGCCGATTGGTTTTGTAATGTAAGCTTGGGAGAAGCTAATTTTGGTTTATGTGATCTTCATTTCCACTGTAATAGAAAGATATTTGATTGCTAGTGCATATTGAGTACGTTGTTCTGATTTTTTCTTGATCTGGTTTCTCTTTACAGTTGGGCTGGTGCTAAACTGATTTAGCATGTTAATCTGATTTTCAGATCTGATTTATAGTCTACTCATTGTTGAGATGGTTATCAGATGATTTAGTATTCAGATCTGATTTTCAAACTTCTCTTTTCTTAGATCTATCAGCGGTTAGCTATTATAATGATCTAACATCTTGATATGTGGTGTCTACACTCTTTATCTTCCATACAGCATTTTGGTTTATGCAGATCTGAAGTTTTGATAGGTGTTTTAAAAGTTTTCAGATTCAGCTACAGGGGTTTCAGTTCTATGAATGCAAATATGCTGTCATGAGGTGAAATTTTAACACAAAAAGAGCTGGTGACACTGACGCGGAGATTTTACCCAGTGAAGATCCCAACAGTTCAAAAAATGTGTCTCTCTTGTTCATTGGCCCATCAGGTTATAGGGGTCCTGAGGAACTGTTGACTCCACTACCACAGGTTTTGCTGACATCATGTTGCCAAGTGGCACTTGGGGGAATGCTATGCCAACTCCATGTGTACATCTTGGTGGGTCAATGTGGCAAAATCTGATTGGTTATGTGGCATGGTCTCTAACAAATTACAATAAAGGTATCAAACTATCAAGGTGTAGGGGACTCACAATAGAGGCTCAATGACCTGATATACATTGACCCGATTTGACTTGAAGATGGGGATAACACTTAGAAAAATTTCACATCGCTTGTAATTGCAGTATCTGAGCATTGGGGGGAGCTAAACAAAAGGGCTTAAGATGGCACAGTCACAGTTAACCCAATAGTTTGACCTGGGCAAAACCCATGTACACATAAAGAAAGACATGAACACACCATGCCACCAAACCAAAGAAAGACTCAACATGCAAAGGAGATGGATCCATCGACTAAAGCAAGCCCACGAGTCCCATACTTAGAGAAATTTTTATAATTTTGGCCAAATGTTGGAACACTACACCCAAAGAATGTTGTGTTTAACTTGATTAGGGGATCCATTCAACAAAACAAAGATTACACTCTATGTGGGCTAAAGCCTCAAACAAGGGGTCACCATTACGACTGTAACTAGATAGTTGTGTTTGCCATCAATCATAACATATTTAAATGACTCTTCTCTTAATATGCATATCACCATGACATACTGCTATAAAAACCGATGTCCCAGGGGGCTTCAACGGCAGCGAAGTGTTAAATTTTCAGGACATAGTGAGCAGATCTTGACTCCTAAAACTGAAACTCTAATCTATGAAACTGAAATTGATTAACCAATCAAAATAGAGGATAAAGGATGTTAGATCTACAAAAACAAAATCTAAAAAATACGAACAGCAAACTTGATCTGCTTCACATACCTTCAGCAAATCCATACAGCCTTGAAATCTGTGCATAAATTGATTGCAATTAAGTTGAGGACGCATCAGTTTAGAAGCCTCTAGTGGAGGCACATGAGCTTAAAAGGCATCTAGTGAATTTAGTGCATGCATGCTATGTTTAGTTAGGTGTTATGTTCACCATTAGTAGGTGTTGTTCTAAACATGGGAAGCTATGCTTATCTTTAGTAGGTGTTGTTCTAAACTTGGGAAGGAGCTTGCTTTTCCAGTTTGGAAGAACACTTATCCATAGAAAGATAAAGCCTTGTGCATGCAGATTCCTTCCTCTAGCCTAAGTGCACTACTCTAGATTAGATTTAGCTCATGCATGAAGACGAGTTAGAGGTAATTGTCCTCCTTAACCTGGGTGCTTCTCTACGGGTGTATTCATTTATGGTAAAAGTTAAAACCCATAGGCACGGTGCACTAGGATGGCGATATAGATGAATTTTTGAGCTATTACATTGTAATTTCTTATTTCAGTTAATACAAGACAGATGTCATTAAGATTGCAGTCTTGTGTTTGTTGTTTGTACTTTCAAACTTGTGTGTTTGCAGATCTAGTATTCCTTACCTGTCGTTTTGATAGGTTGATAAATTTACAGTTTACGTTTTGATTTAGGAGTGCAGGTCTGCTTACCATGTGTTGAAAAACATGTTATCTGAAAT
>ML839814.1:26521-39841 GCA_009831015.1 Picea engelmannii | reverse complement strand
AACTTCTTAGAAGGTTTGACTTCTAGAAGATTCCTCCTCTAGAATGTTCTTAGGTGATGGTAGCACTATATAAAGGGGTTTAAGCAATGTAATGAGATATGAAGAGAAATATTGTGTTTGGAGTTGAAGTTCATTAGGAGGACGCCCCCTCGAAGAGGCAAGTGAACAGGAGAGGATCCCTTCCATAATAGGATCCATTGTATGGTGTTTCCCTACCTCAAGGGTTTTGATATAATAAAGTGTGGTTTCTTCTATCTTGTTTTTTGGATCTATTGTGTATTTAGTATTTTTGGTGATTATATTTGTAGATCTATTCAGGTACTTAACAATTCTTTCCACTGTTGTGAGAAGCTTCATCTATGCCTACAACGAGAATTCTTGCTATTGTGCCTCCTGTAAATTTTATTCCCACTTCCTTAGCTCTGGATCCTTATCGAAGGTGTTCATATGTCTGGGCACTTTTATCACTTAATTGTTTACATTCCGAGGAAAGCACTCTTATTCTTACTACTATTTTTTTAGTGGTGTCCTCCCTATGGCCACGCGCCTCCTGTGGGGTGGTCGGCATTTTTCGAGCCTCCAATTTTGTTATCCTAGCCAGAAGATGCTAGAGGGTATCTGTGAGCTTCGCTATTTGAGCTTCGACTGACTCTTTCTCTTCTTGTGCAAAGCCTGGCACATGTAGAATTCCTGCAGAAACCCCAATAGATCTAGAATTCTAGTTAAATTGAACACATGCAATTTGTTGATATTCAAGAGATGAGAGAAAGTTTTTGCTCCATAAATCAGAGAATTATATTAATAAAAAATGAATATACATGAGMAACCATCCTCAAMAAGAAGAGAGGAGGTGAATATATAGAATTTCCAACATAGAAATTCTAGTAAAAAAAAGCTAGAAATAGCTAAAATAGGTGTCATAAGCTAAGGGAGACCACATAGTTCGACCTAGACCACTAAAGATACATGTCACACACTCATTAATTTCCACAAGATTTAAGTGATGCACATTATTTCACATAAGCTCACTTAACTGACAAGAGAAGCAGTTCCAACTCACTCAACTGACCCGAAATAGTAGTTACTAATAATAGTAACGACAAAAATCATTAATTAAGGAATAAATCTCTCACTCAAAGAGGAGGTGCGCATTCCCTAATAATAGATGAGTTTTTTCATGGGGGAGTTCGAATAAATCATGAATAAATCAAGAAAATCAAGAATAAATCAAGAAAATCAAGAAAAATCAAGAAAAATCAAGAAAATCAAGAACCGGGAGTTGAGTCTTGATCTAAAATTAGCAGTTTTCCCTAAAATATAGGGATGAGGCACACTTATTCTCTATGTGGCCAAATTAGGTGAAATAAAGTGTAAATGAATGTGTTAACCAAGATCTAGGAGTCTAATCTAGGTATAAACTAATGTAAGTTAGGATTATGCTCCAACAAGCCCCCTTAAGCCTAACTGTAATGACAAAAAATTTGAGTCCCGACAACTTGGCCATTTTAGGTACTCATTACATAAAATAATTCCTCATGAAAAGATGAAAGAGGGAAAACCTCATGGGAAAAATTCCCCCCCCCCAAAGAGGAAAAAAATGCTGAGTGGCCAAAAGTGACCTACTCAGTTGTCTCCACCACTCCAAGCATAGTTCTTAGTTCTGAAAATTTCTTTTCATTGAAGGACTTGGTGAAGATGTCTGCAACCTCAGAGTGTGAATTTGTATATGAAACAAGTGAAATATAGAAATTTATGGGCAGAAAATTTTCTGTGGCATCCAGGGCTTGAGGAGCCCCAAAAAACTGTGATCTAGTCCTTCTTGTATCCGCAGGATCATCGACTAGTTCACCCGCATCTTGCAGGGTTTTCTCTGCCCAAGTTGGAAACTGAGTTGGAGAAGCCATGACCTGCTCCTCATCCTCTATATCAGACCTAAAAGGATTCTCTGATAGATTTTCTAAAGTGCTCGAAGAATTTTCCGACTCCTCCTCATCAGTGACAACAAGCGGTTCCTCGGCAGGGTGTTCTGAAAAATCATACAGTGATTCTTCTTCAAACTTCACACTTTGAGCTAGAATGAACTTTTAGTGTGAGAGTCCAAAAATATATATCCTTTGACACCTTCAATATATCCAAAAAATATTCATTCAACACTTTGAGGCTCCAAATACTTCCTCTTATCTGTCGGAATGTGAGCCCATGCTCGTGAACCAAAAATACGAAAGTGCGACACTTTCGGTTTCTTACCGGTCCAACATTCAAAAAGAGTGGTGCCTTTGAGTGATTTGTGAAGAAATTGGTTATGAATTTATGCTGCACAATTAATAGCTTCATCCCATAGCTTGGGAGCTAATGATTTCGACTGTAGCATACAATTTTCCATCTCTTTTAAGGATTGGTTTTTCCTCTCTGCAACACCGTTTTGTTGTGGTGTATATGGCACTGTGTGTTGTAGTTGTATACTAATTGAAGGCTGCGGGAATGGGCCTGTAATGTCACTGTGAATAATCCAAAGTGGTGAATAATCTCTCTGTGCTTTCCCTTTGTCAAACGTTTTCTCTGGATGCTTTCCAAGAATGCATCCTTTACATACACCGGTTGTGAATTTAATAGTTGGCAATCCTTCTACCATGTTTTCCTTGCTGAGTTGATGCAAGTACTTATAGTTTAGATGGATAAATATTTCATGCCATAACCTGCTGATATCATTAAATTGTGACAGAAATACAGTGCTAATATATTTAGGAACAAAGTGGGAGAATAAATACAAACGAGAACCGTGATCTGCAATTCCATGTGCAAGCTGTGAGCCTGTGGAAATGTCGGTAATCACTACAGAGTCTGGAGTGAGATCCACCTTCATTCCAGAGCCAGAATGAGTGATCTGATAAATCGAGAGAAGATTTGTAGACAACGAGGTTACATGAAGCACATTTTTGAATCAGCCCCCTTCAAGATCAACAATTCCTTCTCTGCACACCTTTGTGGGTGTGGCATCTCCCAAGTAAATTGGGGATCTGGTGCTTTCTTCGATGGAGGGAAATTCATATTTTGATGTAGCCATATGGTTCAATGCACCTGAATCAAGGATCCAAGCTGATGGAGTGTATGTGACAGCCATTAAAGCATGACCATCTCATGCTCTCCCTCCCGTTCTGTTATCATCTTTCTTCTTTGCATTTTCGGGTACCGTGAGATTGTGTTGCTACAATTGCTTAGCCATCTCATAGATAGTATTTCTCATGCAATTTTATTTGGGATGAAAACCTTTGGAACATTAGATGAAAAGTGTTCTTTCCTTCTTAGTCTTCTTACCCTTATGCTCAGAAGAGTTCTCTGAAGATTGTGCGAATCTCTCCTTCTTCGATTCAAGAAATTTATCCGTTCCTTTTTCCTTGTCTTTTCCACTGCTCTTTGGAGCATCAGTAGCTGCAAGTGCTTGGTTCTTGGAATGCTTGATGGCACCCATTTGGACTAACTTAGATTTCACTTGAGTCAATGCTACAATGAAATCATTCAATGGAGGCATTTTCCATTTTTCCTGAGTTAATTTAGATGCTTGAAAAGACGACATAAATACGAAATATTCAGGGCCTAGTTTCGAGAGAATTTAAAGGATGAGTTGTTCTTTCCCTTTCATGACTCCACATGCATTAAGTTCAACGAGGAGGTATTTTAACTTGGTGAAGAATTCGTGCAGGTTGCTGAAATGAATTGGACTTAGGGATATCAGTTCATTCTCCAGTTGATGCACTCTCATTGGATCCTGTTTGTCGAATAGTCCTTCCAATGTGGTCCAGACCACATCGGGAGTAGTGGCTCCAATGAAATGAAAGAGGAGATATATGGAAATTGATAGGAATATCAGCCCAATTGCTTCATCTAATTTATTGAAATACTTTATCTTCTCCGCTGCAACAATCGGTTCTTTCTCCGTTCCCATTGTTACCTGGTAAAGCCCTTTGCTTCGAAGGAGAAGAGAGATCTTTGTCTTCCATTCGAAGTAATTGAAAGGATTTAGAATGTTTTTTATGGGATGAGAGAGATGATCCATTTCTTCTTTCTGCACCTCCTGATGATCTATACCTACAAATAAAACCGTGTACAATCCACTAGATTCAATCTAGCTCTGATACCATGTAGAATTCCTGCAGAAACCCCAATAGATCTAGAATTCTAGTTAAATTGAACACATGCAATTTGTTGATATTCAAGAGATTAGAGAAATTTTTTTCTCCATAAATCAGAGAATTATATTAATAAAAAATGAATATACAAGAGCAACCATCCTCAAAAAGAAGAGAGGAGGTGAATATATAAAATTTCCAACATAGAAATTCTAGTAAAAAAAAGCTAGAAATAGCTAAAATAGGTGTCATAAGCTAAGGGAGACCACATAGTTCGAACTAGACCACTAAAGATACATGTCACACACTCATTAATGTCCACAAGAGTTAAGTGATGCGCATTAGTTCACTTAAGCTCACTTAACTGACAAGAGAAGCAGTTCCAACTCACTTAACTGACTCGAAATAGTAGTTACTAATAATAGTAACGACAAAAATCATTAATTAAGGAATAAATATCTGACTCAAAGAGGAGGTGCGCATTTCCTAATAATAGATGAGTTTTTTCATGGGGGATTTGGAATAAATCATGAATAAAACAAGAAAATCAAGAATAAATCGAGAAAATCAAGAAAAATCAAGAAAATCAAGAACCAAGAGTTGAGTCTTGATCTAAAATTAGTAGTTTTCCCTAAAATATAGGGATGAGGCACCCTTCTTCTCTATGTGGCCAAATTAGGTGAAATAAAGTGTAAATGAATGTATTAACCAAGATCTAGGAGTCTAATCCAGGTATAAACTAATGTAAGTTAGGATTATGCTCCAACAGCACAAAGCGACATGCTTTACTTACCGCTTCTTTGACCATGGTCTGTCCTATGAGAAACTTCTCTTTTTCCCTCTGTAGCTGGGATTTTTCCTCTTGAATCTTCGCTTGAAGCTCTTCTTTCTCACTTGCCTAGGAAACTACACTGTCCTGCACTACTCGTAATTGCACTAGAACTTTGTCTTTCTCCTTTTTCAAGGCTTCCGTAGCCTTCTCCTTCTCTTCTTGAGCTCTCTAGAAACAAGCTTTTGCTGCATTTGCAAGCCTTTTCAATTGGGTTGGTTCATCCCCCGATTCTACAGTCTGCGATGAGGAAGGTGCAGACGATGCAGTAGGTACTATGCGAACCAAGTGAATATCTTTTTGCACTTCCTTCAATTTTCTCTCAATCATTTTGTATTACTCCTCCTTATTCTCTCCATATCTCTGTAATATGTCTTTAGATGCATCCTCCATAGCTTCATGAACTAGACTGTTGTCGTCATTGGTGAGAGTGGCCTCCAACTGTGTCTTATTGGCACACATCTTCTTCCTTGATGAGGGTTTCTTCAGAGAAAACTTCCTCTTTTGCAGTGTTACTGTCCCAACAGGGAGATATTCCAGTGGTGTAGCTTCACCTCCTCCTTGCTCTTCATCTCCTCCTCCCTGTCCTTATTCTATGTCTTCTCCTCCTCCTGGTGAATCAGACTCGTTATCTCCAGAAGAGTTTTCCTTGTCATCACTCTCTATGTCCTGGACTTCCTCCTTCTTTTTCTTCTTCTTCATCCCACTGGACTGTCTGACATGTTCAACATGTGTAACTACAGGGATTTGTATGGTGTCAGTGTCAGATAATTTTGCATCAGCAACAGGTACAAGAAATTCCTCTAGACATTTCTTTGTAATCTTCTCCATATCTTCATCTGTCAGCTTGTAGTATGACTACAATTATTCCTAGTGCTCATCTCTTCGCACGATGATTTAGATGAAATGGGGACCAACGCAAAACTTCGCAATGGGTCGGTGTTGATGCAGGGTATGTGGTTTCATAGGAGGGAATGATTCGATGGATACCTTCAACTACTATTAATATACATGAAACACAACATTGGACTACGACTGCATCATCATGCTGTTGGTATACCACAAGGTGGAAAACCAAGCGACCAATGGCTCTGAAGGTTCGATCTCTAGGAAAGTGGCTCCTTTAGGAATTTTCCAAGCGAGAAATGTGATAAAAATGATCAACCAACTATAATGGAACTCATATCTTAAGTCCTAGGCTTCACGACAATCCTTCTATAGATCTTTAACGAGCTAGTTTGCCCAGTTCATCTGCATGCCCTCCACACACTTTCTTGCGAGGTCCACCATGAACTCGGTGACCTATGTGGCACGGTTCTTCCTTACTAGCTTTCCATCTAGTAGTTGGAAAGAGAGGCACACTACGCCATCCTGTATAGAGGCTACCTTGTAACCTCTCTTTACTTTTCCTACCTCTCCATAATCTTATTTGATGCGGTGCACCAAAGATTGGTCCGAGGCCTTCCCTGGATAAAACTGCTGAGGGTCAGGACCCTTCACACTTAAACCTGTGATCTAGTGGATCAACATCAGATCCACAATAATCCTTCTATCGAGCCACAGATATCCACCATGATAGCATCACAAGAGGAGTTTTATGCAAGCGTTAACCTCCTGATGGCGGCCAAAATGTGGGATATTCATTACATTCAACATCGTGTACTGCGCCAACCCCTTAATCCATGGATGTGAGATGAGGTGAGGTATCTTTCCATTTGTCTTTGTTAAGTATAGATTGGGTGATAACATGGCATAGTTCTTCCGGTCTCTTAAGTTGAAGTCATTTTTATTCAATAGCGACATCTGTCCTAACTGACTCCCAACTATGCGAATTCCTTTCAGAATATACACAGTAAAAATGTATTACTCAAAGTCTCGAGGGATACTGTCATGGTTAACAACACCAAATAGAGGTGGAATATATTCAAGTAGGATCGATAGGATGTGCTTCGCATCAGCCAAATCGTGGTGGTGCTTACTTCATTGTTCATTTATAGGGTTGACACGGTTGGAACGATGTCCAGTCGAAGGGGAAGCCTGCAGTCCCCTAGTCGATGATGCCTAGATACCCTCAGATATCAGTCTGTCAACCATTATCTTCTTAAGAACTTCCTCAATAGACTTCTCCAATTCTTTAGGTTCGCCCGACATTCTATATTTTAACAGACAGGTGGGGTAGACAACTGGACAGGTGAGGTCTAGTTCCAAATAGAAACAAGAAGCACAACTTGACACTTGGACAATTCTCTGCTTATCTCAGTCAATCACGAGTAGCAAAAAGTGGTCCCAGTGCAATGATCGACGAGAAAAATAAGTGGGGTAGCCTGACGGATCTTCCAATGGCTAGGAAATGCTTCCATAAATGTAAATATGTCTGTTATGCCGCAATATCAATGTCCAAAAGTGGTCCACAAGCCCATAAGTGCATTTTCTAACCATTCTAGAGCATCATTCTAACGGTCTGGGTGCCTCCAACGATCATATAACTTCTCCAAGGTGAATCCCAATTCTACGCGGTCATGTTGTTCCAGTGATGCTCGAATCCTACGAATCTATCTCCTACGAGGTTCTAGTCTACGAAATATTCCATCTAGATTTTATAACTTCTTGTAGCTTTTCCAACTTAGCCTTATTTTTATTGAGCTTCCTTGCCTTCCTCCCTGTGATCTAAGTCTCTCTAATTTTTTTTGGATTCCTCTTTCCATTCTTATTCTTATCTTCCCCTAGCGTAGTGGCTTCACACTGTTGAGGTACCTTCGAATATTCATAATTTAATATCCCTTTTCTTAACATTTTTTGAGTGGGTATACTTATTTCTTGGCTAGTTAGGTTCTTCAAGCCTTCTTGCATTCTTTCAATCTTGATAGCCAATTCTCTTGCTTTCTGTCCCTCCTGTGTTGTTACTTTGTTTTGTTGCTTCAACTTATCCTCTCGTTCTTCTATTTGTCGGTCTATTTTCCTAGATATGAAATCCCTTAATTCTTTCTTTTTATTATCTATAGCTTCTTCCTCTGCTTTCCTTCTGATCTGATCCTTCTCAATCCAAGTCTTACCTAACAAAAGTGGGAAAGGGGTGTTGTTCCCAACAAACCTAATGAATTCAAATTCTTCTTCAGTCGATGTTCCATGAACAATAATAGGTACATTAGTAACTCTTCCATATAACGTTATGATCTTTCCCTTAAACAAGCCTATCCTTCCTAATGAAGAAACCATAGTAGGCTTTCCCAAGATTCCCCAAGTTTCTTCTATCATAAGGTTCACTTGTGTTGCCTCATCCAGGACAGAGTCTATGTCAAAGTCTTCTATTCTTGTTGTTATGTGCTATTTTGCTTTCAAGATTTCTAGTAAATTGACATCTTTATGAACATCCATCATTTCTTTCAACTATAATAATGAAATCTGCACTTCCTCTGACCCTTTCTCTTTATGAATTTCTAACATGCCCTTAGTCTCTTGATTTTTTTCATAGATTTCTTGTCGTATGTTCATCCCTTCAACTTTAGCAATAATCCTTGGAGAATCCTCAACCTCATGACCAACAATCTTACAACAAATACAAATAGGGCCTACCTCAGGACATTCCTTAGCAAGATGTCCTAGCCTTCTGCAGTTATAACACAAAGTCAACCCTCTTTTTCTCTTAAATTTTCCCCAACCTTTTATGTACAATGCACTTCCCCTAGGATCATAGTGCTGGACCTACAATCTGCAAAAAATATTTCTAGGTTCCTGTATCTTTCTATCATAGTCCAAAATATCTTTCTATGCACATGAATAACATATCTTTCTTCATTTCCATTAAATTTACTCAAATCAACTCTTTCTTTCAACTGTTCCCTAGCCTTCAGACTAGGACAAAATATATTAAACATACTTAAGTTCATGATTTCAAAAAAACAAAATTGACTTATCTTTCTCTTGCCAAAGCACAAAGCTTGCTTCTTTAGGATCTTACTTCTTTTCTTCAGGTCAACTTACTTTCTTAGTACAAATCTTCACAAGTCAAGTAGAATATTGTGCACTTCAACAATAGATCTATGCACATATATTATCTTTTTTTTTACTTCAGTTCCCAACAATCACAGTTTTAGGTCCCGACAACAAAACCATTTGTTGGCACAGTGGTAGACCCAGGGTTCAATGCTTAACAAAAAACCAACAAAACCCCAACTACCCACCCTTTAGGAAACACCTGCGAACCAGGAGAAGTCTCACCTAAGGTAGAAGTAGGAGGGGTTATATGACGCAGGTGTCGGTAACCAAGATGGGACACAGATATGAGATAAAATCACTTCACATAATATTCTATTAACACTTAGTAAATAACATGCATTAGTTTATTGTCCCCGAGGTGTAGGACAGTCGGTGACGGAGTGTGTTGTTAAGCCACTCCGTGATGTTAAAGTCACCGGTTCGAAACCTACGGGGACAAAAAATCCAACCATGTTAAGGGTTGGTGTGGCTCAGGCCGGGTGCGATCCCCGGGTGATTTTGACGGCTTAGATGCCCCTGAGTCGCGGTTTCTCAAGCCACAGGTTAATCGCAGGTCCTGCACAAATTAACAAACAAAAAAAAAAAACATGCATTAGTTTATTAACCCTATTAACATCACATAGCATAATCAAATATATATGTAGCATAGTAACAACAAAATATTATGCACCTTAAACACTTGTTGGGGGCAGGCTAGAGCGGAAAAGCAAGGTGATTTTGGGAAAGAAAGCGTGCACGAGGAAAGAGACAACTGGAAGGAAGGACAACATGTGCACATGCAGAAGAAGACCTAATGATGGCAGGGTTAGGGTTTTGGTAATGTATTGTAATGGATGAAGATCCAAAAGTGTATAAATATAGATACTTAGGTATCATACGGGGTTCGATATTATTGTTGTTGTTGTTTTAGTTATGCATGAGTTGATGTGATATGTAATATTTTATTGTATGATCTATTTTGTATAAGCTAGTGAGCTAAAGAGGATGAAGGAGGGTAGATCTTGAGGGTTAGATCGTAGGTTGGTGATCCTGGTTCAATCTAGTCTGCTTCATATAGATCTTACTCTACTATGGAGGATTGTAAAGCGAACGATGTTGTAGATGCGGAAATACTATAATAAAAGAGCCGAGAGACATATCTCTGTGGACGTAGACCAGGAGGGGGTGAACCATGGTAATATATGTGTTATGTAATGAACGTATGCATATATTTATTGTCTTTAGCAGTTATTATTATGTTTAATGAATGAGTTGTTATATTTCCTGCTTATTCTATGTGTTGTGTTGCCTTCTGGTTTACCAGGAGGGCGGATAGTTTTAGAGGCTTTTATGGAAACCCGAATAGACATGAACCCTAGGTCAATAAACATGGACAGTATAGAAAAATAAAAACAACAAATGGTTCTGTTGCTATTGGTAGGAACAAGAGAGGTTTGATTAGATGAGATAAGTTGAAGACCTGTCAGAGGTAGATCAAGGAAATATTAGGGCAAAAAGAAATGAGCCATTAGAAGGAGATGTTGAGACCATGGAATCCTACAAAAGCAGAGATCAAAATATGGTTAAGAACAAAAGAGACAAAGTTTGCACATAAAGACAACAGAAAACCAAGACTAACACCTTGCAAATATCTTGAGAAGTACATGTTTACTGATTTACATGAAGTCTTTTTCTGTGATTTTCCACATCTATTGCAGAAGTGGATACTAAGGTTGATGGATAACCACACAATGAACCAGATTCAACAACTAGATTGGACCCCAATACAGATTTAGTAGTTACATCAGGTGAACAACAAGTTCACCCACACAATAGATTTTTGGCTTGATAGTATTGTGGCAGGTTTCGTAATAGAATTTGTAGTCGACATAGTGAATTCGTAAAACGTAGTGGAGCAAGAGTTTCTATGTGGACCTCAAGGAAGGTACATTCGTTCACTATATACTTCTCTTAATATGCTACTATATAAAAAAGGAGTACTGACAATGGAGTCAGACAACTAAACTTCCCTGCATGCATGGGGGAAGGGGAGAAACACTGACAGAAAGAGGAGAAATGGAAAGAGGATAGGATAAGGGAAATAAGGAGGAACCCTTGGACCCAATCATGATGGACGATGACCAGATAAAGTTGATCATGGAGAAAGCCGGAAAGATGTGTCACAAAGTACCCTACCAATACAAGGTGAATACCAAGAAGAGATCTGTAGCCGAGAGGGAAGGCTTGGAGAGTGATGAGGAAGAGGTAGAGGATCTACGAGCTATGGCGTAGATTGAGGATGTGCACAACATATGAGAGGAAGATAGGAGGTCCAAGAGTGGATAGAGAAGGCAACAATCTTGTCCATATTAATGTCAATGTGCAACCCATAAACCCATGTATGACTAATACACCAAAGAGAACACCACCGTTTAGACAACCAAAGTTTAGAAGCAATCAGACACCAGGAAGTACATCCACACAAGGAACAACAACTGGAGGAGCCAGTTCAGGAAACACTAGCCAAATATCTACATCACGCTGAGGTAGTAGTTCCACATTTAGAATGACAGGACACAATCCTACCATTAGGTTACCATAATTTTGAGGAGAAGCAACAAAAGACCCTGAGAAACATTTTTTCATTTGTGCAAAGATCTAGGAAGAAAAACAGATCACTGATGAAGTTATCAAACTTGCGTAGTTAGTGATTACACTCAGAGACCGTGCATTAGACTAGCACATGAGTTTAGATGCAAACAATGCTCCTAGGATGACAAGGACACTGACAAACATTAAGAAGTTACTGATAAATGAGTTCCAGAAGTCGATATTAGAGTATCAATACATGAATAAGATGATAGAAATCTGATAAAACCCAAGAGAATCTGTATGAGAGATTGACCATAGATTCAAGCGATTGAAGGGTAAGTTAAAATATCTCATGACTGATATGAAGCATCGACACTTGTCTGTCAATTCACTACTCCCACACTTAAAATATCCATTGCGACAACAAAAGTTCCAAATGCAGGAAGAGGCTCTGCAGGAAACCTTGTAATTGGAAGACAATTAGTACCAATAGACAGACCCAGCTATTGAAGATTTCAAGGAGGACTTGAACAACTTAACATTTCAACTAAACTAGAATAAGATTAAGGACAAATGAGAAGTCATTTGGTGTACCACATGCAGGACAAAAGGCCACCACAAGAATGAATGTTCAACATTCTCACAATATATGGTAGAAGGAATTCCAAACCCATTACCCACAGGAGGACCATGGTGTGAAGTCTGTAAGAAACCAGGTCACAACCCCTACCATTTCTCGATGATGCATAAATGCCAGACAGTCCCAAAGAATTCATAATGCACCTTTTGCAAGTCAGTAGGCCACGAGGACAAAGATTGTAGAACTATGGATTCGATGCAAGAAAGGAGATCAGCCACATATAGAGTACAGGAATAAATGATGACTGGGCAAGCCACACCATAGTTTAATCTAGTTCCATCTCCATACAACACTACGTAGCAGCAGTATAATATTATATAGCAACCATACAATAATGTCCAGCCACAGTACAATGCAGCATAACCTCAGTACAACACCATGCAGTATAATTAGGTGCCTTAGTATAATGAACTGAGAGGAGATAGAGCAGGCTACAGAGGTGGAGGACGATCAAGAGGAGTTTTTGGATGAGGCAGAGGACCAACGGTATGTCACAATTGTGAACAACCAGGACATTATGCAAGGGTATGTCCACTTCCACCAGCAATTTGTATGTATTTCCACACATTAGATCATGACACATAATAATGTTTGACACTACTAGTAAATATCCAGGAAAAGAGGAACCATAACAACCAAAATATTCAGTGGATTTTAGTCGAAGCAAGGGATGAAGGACAAAACATCAATATAGTTACTCGTGGAGGAGCTAAAACAGGAACTGACGCAACTCGACAAGAACCAGTACAAAACTAGTGGGTAAAGAAGAACATCGAACCAAGGAAGCAGTTCGATGCGTAGAACTAGAAGGAAATATTTAAGGAGGCTAGAAAAGAATTCTAGAAGGATGACATGGTGTCGACTTCAACTATGCAACAAAGAAAGGAAGTAATGCAACTGGTGTTAGTGAAATGCAATTGACAGAGTTAAACTCAGCTGTCTGTAGCTATAATTGGCAGTTTGACTCTTTTGACAGGAATATTGCCGAATCTGGCGAAAATTGTTTGACAGAGTTAAATTTGGCTGTCTATCACTATAATTGGCATATCCTTTCTATTTGGCAGAACTATTGCCGAATTGGCGGGTTAAGCACCTCTTGTGTTCTCTAACACCCAACGGAGATCATTTTACACTTCATACCAAGCACCTCGGACTAT
>ML839813.1:27473-42600 GCA_009831015.1 Picea engelmannii | reverse complement strand
TTTTTAACTTGATTCCACGACTATTCTCGGATCAGGGATCCGTTTGTTTTATGCATCTTTGTTTTCGACTGTTATGAACAATAAGACTTCTATAAAAACCCGGGATCACTCCTGAGAACGGGTTACTGTTTCTGTTGCTATTGCTATTGTTATTGTTGTTGGATTATGTGATGCCGTGAACCTATGTTTTGAATACAGATTGCTGTTACGTTATATTATTCGACTGATATGTGATTTGAGTATTTATTTCCTGAGTTGATGAAGCACGAAGTTTATACAGTGATTGAATAGAATGTTATAGTCGGCTCTGGTCGTTACTAACAGCGTTTGTGCTGTTTGGTTGGGCCCGCCAAACCGGTGCAAGTCGCTGCCTTATTTTACAATAGATTTAGTTTGATGTTGTTATAGACTTAGTTCATTTTAATGCTTTAGAACTTGCATATGAGGTAGCTTAATGCTCATAGATCTAGTTGTTTTAGCATATTGGCATTTGCTTATCTGAATGTTATATCTGCAGCTCATAGCGTGACATCGATTTGGATGTTTCAGAATCGTGTTTATTTATTCCTCACTTGAACCATTCCAGCGTATTGTTATCTTTGACGTTGCTAAGTGTTAAACGCAGAACCGATGCCTGTAGGGTTTAGAACATGCATGTGGTTATTTGGTTTTCATTTCCAATTCAAACATAACTCAGAATTAGCATGCATTTTGCTTTGTTAGACAGTAGTTACCTTGCCTGGTTAGAATAGTTAGATTACAGTTAGAACAAAAGGAGCTCCTGGTACCGGTAGATAGGATAGTGCTCTGTTTTCCTGTAGACATAATAGATTGATTTTTGCTGCTCAGAATGAATGCATTTTCGACAATACTCTGTGTGTCCTAACTTAAACAGAAACGATGATGGTATATGATTGGGCATAGAGATAAAACAATTTTGTGGAACCACGCTTTTGAATAGAAATAGCAGTACCAGCATTTGAGCACAAGACTGTTTTTTTCTGTTTATGACTTAGTAGGAAATGCTCAATTTCGAGTTAGTTATTAGAATTCAAGTTCTCAGAATAGGTGTGTGTTTTATTCTTAGGATAGCATTCAGATAGAGACTAGATTCTTGCCTGCACATACTATGTATCAGCTCGAAGTTTACCAACCCTGGTTTGACAATTTAGTGTTTTAGGTCACTTAAAAGCTTCAATTTAGCAGCCTGACAATGGATTCAATTATTATTCAATCAAGCAAGAGTTCATTTTTATCTCTAGTAATGGTGGTGAGAAAAAAAGATAATTCTTGGAGGATGTGTCATGATTATATATATCTAAACAAAATCACCATAAATGATAAATTCCATATTCCAAATATTGATGAGCTATTAGATGAGATTCGTGGAGTGGTTTATTATACAAAATAGATCTTAAATCATGATACTGCTAGATAATATTAAGAAAAGAAGGAATTCCCAAAACAACTTTTAGAACTCATGATGGGAACTATGTGTTATTGGTCACACATTTTGTATTGACTAATTCTCCTTCTACTTTTCAAATCCTTATGAACAAAGTTTTTCAACCCCAACTTTGAAAGTTTGTGTCGGTTTTCTTTGATTATGTACTTATCTATGGAAAATCATTGGAAGACCACATTAAACATGTGAATAAAGTCCTACAAATTCTTGAGAGAAATCAATTGTATGTAAAAGATCCAAATTTGTTTTTGGGAAACAAGAAGTAGAGTATTTGGGTCATAGTTTTTCAAGGTAAAGGGTTAATATGGACCCTCAAAAGATCCAAGTTATTAAAAAATGACCTATTCCTAATCATATAAAGAGTTTTAGAGGATTTTTGGGACTTATATGATATTATAAAAAAATTGTTAAAAATTAAGCACACATTGTAGGCTCACTCACATATATATTGAAGAAAAGTTCATATTTATGGAATGAAGAGGCTACCTTGGCATTATCACTCTTAAAATATTCCATGTCTTCGACACTAGTATTGGAAACACCTGATTTTGGTAAAACATTCATAGTCGAATGTGATGAATCTGGACAAGGAATTGGAGCAATATTGATGCAAGAAGGGAGACCATTAGATTTTGAATGTAAACAATTAAAGGGAAAATACTTGGTAAAATTTACATATGAAAAAAAAAATGGTAGATATTTTACATGCAATCAAAAAATGGTGGCAAGGATAGACTTACAAAATATACACATTTTTCTGGAATTCAAAGTACATATACGATAAGTCAAGTGGCATAAGTGTTAATGAAGGAAATTCATAGACTTCATGGATTTCCAAAAGTAATAGTAAGTGACAGAGATCTGAAATTCACATGAAAGTTTTGGAATTAATTATGAAATATGAGTGGAACAACACTAGCTATGATCTCAACATACCATCCACAAATAGATGGTAAAAAAAAATAGTTAACAAATGTTTAGAGGGTTATCTACGTTGCTATTCTTTAGAAAATCAATCTCAATGGGTGAAGTGGCTTCCTCTATCAAAATGGTGTAAAAATACCACCTATCACTCTTCTAATAAGATGTTCCCACTTGAATACTTTTATGGATATACATCCCTTAGCATCTCATACTTTTTGCAGTACCAGTCCAAAGTAGAGGCAATAGAGTCACAAATGGAAAAGACTAAATTTTTTTTGACAATTCTTAAGGAAAATTTCAAATGGCACAAAACATGATGAAGCAACAAGCATCAACATTGAAGTGAAAGACAATTTGAGGAGGGTGATTGGGTATTTTTGAGACTGCAACCTTATAAACAATCTACTCTAAAACAAAACAAGAATTAGAAATTAGATCCAAAATGTTATGGACACTAAAATAGTGTTCATAAGATTATAGGTGTCGTATGAGTTATATTTGCATTCTTCTCGCATTCATAAGGTTTTTCATGTATCTTTTATAAAAAAGGTTTTAGGAAAATCTATGCTAGTGCAGATAGAACTTTCAAAATTAGATGAAGAAGGGAAGTTGATGGTTGAACCCAAAAAATTTATAAATAGGTGTTCTATATCTCCACAGAATAGAATCATTATGGAGTACCTAATCAAATGGATTATTCCTCCGTAAGAAGATACATGAGAAAATGATAATTTCATGAAGAAACACCCTCAATTACAATCTTTGAGGGAAAATAATTTTTTTAAAGAGAGGGGTTATGTTTGCTAGAATATTCAAGAGTATTGAGAGGAGGGGTGAATTTGTATAGAGTTATTTCAACAATTTTAACCTTCAATTACTACATAAAAATTAACTATTAATCATGTCATTCATCATCACATAAACTCATACACATTGCACACATATTTTTATGTGGAAACCCAATTGGGAGAAAACCACATAATTTTTTCTTAAGTAGTTTCAAGATTTTACAAGCACCAACTTGAAGGAAGCACCCACTCCCTGAGTTTTCCATCACCTATTGGAATAAGAAACCAATCCCCTTGGAATATTTTAAATTATGATACAATATCAAATCAACCTTCAAATACAATCCCAAAATCACTTCTTAAATCTACATACAAAACTGCTCAGAACCGTACCTCAAATATGCAAAGTTGTAATATTCGCCATGAGCTCAATTTTATGTTTCTGTTTCTAAAACTTAGACCCTAGATATTAGGATATATTATCATTATAATTAAACAAGTGTAATTCAATTTGGACCTACCAAGCTTCATATATATCCATTTTGTATCGAACATTTGTTTGGGACTAGTTTCTAGATTAGTCACACACCCTAAATTCCAACAAGTATAACTCTGTACCTGTAATGAATCGGGATATGAAACTTGTACCCAATATTCTTAGATATATTATATGAAATTAATACAAGTTCCACTTCTTGAATTTTCCCCTAAAAAACATTATAGAAAAAATGGCAATATGACTCATTTTGAAGAAGAAAACCCCAGTTTTAAGAACCTCAACTTCCATTGAGTATAACTCCAAACCTAACTTCAAGACTTGAAATTCATACCCAAGATTATTTGCTATCACTTTTGAAACACATACAAGTTTTTATATTTGAATATTTCCAGAAAAAAATATTATATCAAAAGTTCCAAGATGACCTTCAACGAAAACCTTAGAACAAATCATCACAAGACTTCATCTTCCCTTGGAATTTTTCTCTTCTTCATTTCATCTTCCCTTGGAAATTCGCTCCTCTAGGTGAAATCTGCTTCTCTTTCTTGGATAGGTCGAATTTTTTTGATTGAAATGACATATGTGGATCCTCTTATTTATATGAGTCTTTTCCACATGAGGAAGTGCGACTAAGGGTCACAACTTTTGAGTCGCACCTCTTCCTTAAGGATTGTCGACCTTAGGGATTATTTACTTTATTTTAGGGGAATCTTCACATGGATTTAGGGGCTTCTTATCTTGGATTTAGGGGCTTATTCACTTGTATTTATGGGCTTCTTATCTTGGTTTTAGGGGCTTCTTCACTTGGTTTTATTTATTCTTCAAGGCTCTATTTATTTACAACTCAAAGTGGGCATGTGGAAAAAACAACATTTTTTCTCATCCCGTGAGGGCCATGATTAAAAGATACACCATAAGGGGAAAAATTCAGAGTTATATACACTTATGTCAAGGCTCTTCAAGGCTTATTCAAGTGGACATGTCATCATCAGTTTTAGGGGCTTATGGGTTTTTCTTTAGGGATTCTTATAAGGTTGACATTAATGAAAACCAATTTTCCAACAATATCCCCCTTTGGAATTGTTGGAAACTTAGTAAAACAAACATGATCCCCCTGTATTCGTTATTTGATCCCAATGCTTGTTCTATCCTCTTGTATTCATGTTGTCTCCCCCTATATTTATTCTTCTATTTTTACTATTTTTCTCTCCCCCTTTGACATCAATGGAAAAGGGTAACTCCCCCTAATAGTATTCTCATTTTTGTTCTTTTAGAATATTATGGAAATCAATTTGGATTAGAAATTACTCCCAATTTTCGTTAAATATACTCAAAGGTCTCTCTAAGAAGATACTTTGTGAAGATGTCTGCAATATGTTATTTTGTACCAACATACTCCAACTTGATATTATTTTCTATGACTTGTTCCCGTAGAAAGAAGAACTCAATAAGAATATGTTTGGTCTTGGAGTGCATCAATGGATTCTTGGAGATGTTTATAGCACTGGTGTTATCATAAAGTATAGAAATAGGCCTAACATATATCACTTGTATGTCTTGTAGGGTTTGCTTCATCTAGATAATCTAAGTACAACATGTTGCTGCTGTGATATATTCTACTTATTTTATGGATAAGGATACTGAAGATTTCTTCTTGCTCAATTGGGACACTAAGCAGTCACCTAAGTAGAAATTTTCTCCACTTGTACTTCTTTTGTAATCAATACTTCCTACCCAATATGCATTAGTGTAGGTGACCATAGTTAACTCATTTCCTTTCATATACCATACCCCAAACTATGTTGCTCCTTTAAGATATATGAAGATCCTTTTCACTACTAGAACATGGGTTTCCTTTAGTGCCTCTTGAAATCTTGCAACTTGTCCAACTGCTTGCATTAAATTTGGTCTTGAAGCTATCACATATAATAGACTACGAATCATTGATATGTAGAGTCTTTGATCTGTTTCTTTAGATTCGTCATCTTTGTTCAACTTGCAACTGGTAACCATAGGAGTACTCATAGGTTTACAATCTTCCATTTTGAACTTATTTAACATTTCCTTGATGTACTTGGTTTGGGAAATGAAAATTCCTTCATCTAGTTGATATATCTGGAGTCCCAAGAAGAAATTCAACTCCCCAAGTAGGGACATTTCAAATTCATTATGCATATCCTTGACAAACTTTTGAATCAATCTATCATCATCAATTACAAAGATGATGTCATTGACATACACTTCAATAATAATCATACTGCCTTGATCCACCTTTATGTAGAGGCTACTATATGAATTTCCCCTTCTGAATCCTTGTTGTTTTAAGTACCTATCCAATATTGAATACCAAGCTCTCATAACTTACTTAAGTCCATATATATCTTTCTTCAATATGAAAACATAGTCTTCCTTTTCTGATAGTAGAAACCCTTCTGGTTGTTCTATGTAGACTTCCTATTCTAATTATCCATTTATAAAAGATGATTTTACGTCCATTTGATACACATTGATATTTTTGGAGCATGCATAAGCCAATAACATTCTGATTGATTCCATTCTGGCCACGAGAGAAAAGGTTTCTTCAAAATCTATTCCTTCAACTTGAGCATATCCTTTGCACACTAGTATTTATTTGTTTCTGGTTACCTGTCCATATTCATTTACCTTGTTTCTGAAGGCCCATTTTTTCACAATCACATTTTTGTCCTTTGGACTTGGAACTAGTTCCCATGTCTCATTCTTCTCTATTTGATTTAATTCTTCTTCCATAGCCTTGATCTAATGTTCATAATTTATGGATTCCTCAAAGTTGCTTGGTTCAACTGTGGAAAATAATGAAAAATGTCCTTCTTCATGTGTTTGTGCTTTCCTTATTCTCATGGTTTCTAGTCCAACACTTCTATCTCCAATGATTTATTCTAGTGGATGATTATTATGAACCCAATGGTTGGTGTCCTAGAAGGTATCTAATAACATTGTTGGATTTTTTCTTCTTGTTATGCTTCTGACTTCTTCTCTTCTTGTTGTTATTCTTCTTCTTCTTCCTTTTATTCTTGCTTTAGTTCTTCATTTTCCTATTCTTCAAAGATGTTTGAATTTCTTCTTTCCTTACTGGTCTTCAACAAGTCTACCTCATCAAATTTTACATTGATGCTTTCCACTATCTTATTGAGTCTTATATTGTAGCAATTATATACTTTGATTTTGCATGAGTACCCAACAAATATGCCTTCATCCACCTAGGAGTCAAATTTTCCAATCTTCTTGTTTTCCCTTTTTATGTAACACTTGCTTCCAAACACTTTAAAGTGGTTGACATTGGCCAGTATTCCTTTCCATAACTCATATGGAGTCTTATCATTATTACTTTTTATCAATGTTTTTCAAGATATAAATGGATGTATGCACTTCTTGTCCCTAAAAGATATCACTTAGGTTGGAGTCATTCAACATGGTTCTGGTAATTTCTTGTACAATTCTGCTTTTCCTTTTAGCAACTCCATTTTGTTTAGGTGTTATAAATGTTGAGAATTATCTTTATATTCCTTGTTCTTCACAAAAATCCATGAATTCATTTGAAGCAAACTCACCTCCATTATATGATCTTAAGCATTTTATTTTCAAATGAATTTCATTTTCAAACAGTTCCTTGAATACCTTGAAACATTCAAAAGCTTCTAAATTTTTCTTGAGGAAATAAACCCAGGTCATTTTGGTGTAGTAATCAATGAGTAACATGAATTATTGTTCACCATCAAGTCCTTTTTTTCTTGTGGGCCCACATAAATCAGTGTTAACAATCTCCAATAGTTTTTTCATAGAGTATTCCTTTGTCTTGAATTCAACTTTTGTTTTTTTTCCATGCTGATAGTGCATGCACATAGTATTCGTTGGCTTTGTAATTTCTTGAATTTCTATTACATATTGCTTCTTTGTGACATTGAAAATATTATCAAAGTGTATATGTCCCATTCTCTTATGCCAAATCCAACTTTAATCTTCTTTTCCCAAACAACATCTTTCTTCTTCGATCTCATTCAAGATGTATATGTTTTTTGGATTCCTCGTCGTTGTTGCCACTAGTCTACCTAATCCTTATCTCCTTATTTAAAATTCTTTTGAATTGAATATGAGTGTGTATCCCTAATCACACATTTGGCTCACACTTAGCAAATTATGCTTCATATTTTCAACAAATAGGACATTTCTGCCACAACATATTTGTTCCCAATACTAACTGTGCCTTTTCATATAATTTTGGTTGAGTTATCATTTACAAATGCGATAGAACCCTCTTTTTCTTTCTTTAATGTTACACATCTATTTTTTTCTCTAGTGATATGCTTTGAGAATCCACTGTCAATATACCAATGGATTCTTCTATTTTGGGCTTGTAAGAGAAACCCACATTCCTCAACCTTAAAATATTCTTGCTTCCTTTTCCATGTTCTTTGTTGTTCCCCTATATGATTGAAAGGAACATGCCTACTTTCCCTTGAAGAAACTATCAAATCACTTCTGTAATTTCTGGCTATGTGTCCAAATTGTTACATTTGTAGCATTCAATTTCATAACCCAAATCACCAAAATTGTTATCATTTTTGTCAAATGCCTCACGAGGATTTTTGGGATAATTTTAATCATAATGATTCTTTGGATTTTTATATCTACTTTTGTTCCAAGTGTTTCTACCCTTTGCATAGGCTCTACAATTTATGGATTTATGCCCAAAATTATTGCAAGAATAACACAAGCCAAGAAAAATAGTTTGGTACCTATGTGCGGGTGGTCTTCTAGTTGGTGTTGTTATTCTGAAATCATGATCTTCTTCTTCAGTATTATTCATTGCTAGTTGTTGATTCCATGTTCCTATGAATGCACAATCTTCTTCTTGATTTTTCTTTATTTTTGGTTTATGTATGTCCTCTTTTATAGGCTTGCATTCTTCTTTCTTGATGGAACCCTTGATAGTATCTGCATAACTTCTTTTCTATGCTTCATTTCCCGTCATCTAGAGATTGAACTCTCATCAATATTATTTTATTTGTATCCAAGTCCAGAGTTTTCATAGAATGTTTTTTTTATTGTGGATGATTTCATCCATTATTTTGGTTTTATTGCCAAAATTTAGTTGGATGTCCTTATGTACTTCCTTTCTTAGTGAGACTATTTCAGCATCTAGACTCTATGTTATTTTCTTATTTTCTTCCAGTTGTCTCTTGAGTGTTTCTTCAATCAATTTTTCTTCTTCCAACTGAATCCTTAGATCTATGATACTCTACTTGGCTTCTTCAAAAAAAAATCCAGGGTTTTGAAAGTGTTCCTTCAGTTTACTTAACTCTTCTTTGAGAGACTTTTTTTTCTTCCTTGCTATTCTTAGATCACTTAAGGCACTGGACAATTTTTCCTCAAGATTCACTTCTCCTTCTTCTTCATAATATCCTTAACTATTTTCAGTAGTTTCCTCTTGAGTCTCTAATGCCATGAAGAGTACTCTTCTTGATTCATTATCACTATCATCATATTCATTGGATGCAGAACTATTGTCTTTTGAATAAAGGATTTTCTTTTTAAAAAAATCTTCTTTATTTTCTTTCCTTGTCTCTTTTCTAATATTTATTTTCTTTCTTAGGAAATTCTTCATCATCACTATATGGACCCCTTTCATAAGGAAATTTGGAACCAAAATGGATGACTTTACCACAATTAAAGAATTTGAAAGGAATATTACCTTTGTATGTTCCAGTTCCTCTTTTTATGTTTCTCACAAAGTTGGGTTCTTCTTCATTGTCTAAATCATTGTTAGAGTAGGGTTTTGACCTTTTCTTGTTCTTTCTTGTTGTTGATACTGAGAGGGGGGGTGAATCAGTATCAAGTACAATTTATCACTTTTTACAACTTTACTTTTCAATCAAATAATGTATCCAATATACAATAGGAGAAAAATAAGAAATACACAGTGCACAATAGATGTACGTGGAAATCCATAGAATGTTTTATAATAAAAATATTACATTCAAAGGACACTACAAATTCCAAGATTTTCGAACACCAACTGGAAGGAGGCACCAACCCCCTAGTTTACAGGATCCAACTTGAAGGAAGCTACAACTCCCTATATTCTCTAGCTCCAACCCCCTTTCCTTGCCCCTTCCTTCCACTCTTAAATATGTATATAAAAGAATCAAATTATCACAACCAAGTTCCAAGACTTCTCTAGTATATTATAAATTCACTTGAACAACTTATTGATGTCACTTGTTAGCTTGTACCTACCAAAAACATAGATCCACACTTTGCTCTACTATCAACCTGCAGACATCCACACTTTGCTCCACTATGACCTGTGTATATTCGTGCCTTGCTCCACTATGACCTACTTATCAGTTTGTACCTACCCAAAACACAGATCCATGTTTTGCTCTACTATCTACCCGCAGACATCTATGCATTTATTCACTGTCAACCCACAAACATCCGTGATTTTATCCACTGCGACCCACAGATGACCTAAAAAAACTCCTTGTTCTCCTCAACCTCCTTTCTCCTAGGCTAGAAATTCTTTTTTGAGCTTGTCAATCCTCCTAGCTCAAGGGAAGACCCACTTATACTAGCTACATACAAAAACACACACTTGCTTGGATGAACAAATGAGAGGTTCTTGATGTGTATTTATACTTTTCCAAGTGCCTCCTTTATTTGAATTTAGGGCCAACCTGTAACTTTTTATTGCAACAACTTTTTCTCCTTTAATTAATTTTATAGTCGACCTGTAACTTCTCGTCTGTACTTCAGGGCTTCATGACCACACTTCTAGGGCTTCTTGTAGACTTCTTCAATGTTTCTTCTTGTGAGGGCCATGCTTAAATCTATGCCATAAGGGGACCGCTTTGGAGACTTCTTCAAATACACCCATCACTTCTAGGGGATTCTAAAATTCTTATAGATTTGACATCAATGACAACCAATTTTCCAACAATCTCCCCCTTTTTCATTGATGGAAACACTCATACTCTTCCTGTGAACATTTATCCCCTTGTCATCATGCTCCTGATTTTTCTCTCCCCCTTTGACATCAATGGAAAATGGTAACTCTTCTCTTTGGGGCTACTCCCCCTGAAATCATGGCGCTCAATAATAATTCTCCTTCCTTTTCTGTCTTCTTATCCTTTCCTTCATTGGATCTCTTTTGCGTGACTTCAATTTTCTCTCTTTCCTCTTTTTCTAGGATGTATATGTTATTTGGTCTTCTTGTTATTGTTGCAACCAATCTACCTGAGTCTTCTTCTATGATTTCACACATTCGGGAGTCAAACTTAAGATTGCATCCTTGATCACATATTTTACTTAAACTAAGGAGATTATGCTTCAATTCTTCAACCAATAAGATATTTTCTTCTTTTACATTTTCACTTCCAAGACTCACTACACCTTTTCCAAGTATTTTCACAAAGGAGTCATTTTCAAATGCCACTCTTCCACTTTTTCCTTTCTTTAGGCTGATGAATTTGTTTTGGTCCCCAATCATGTGTGTTGAGCACCCATTGTCTATGTACCATTTATATTCTTTATCTTCGAAAATCAGTGCTAATTGACAATTTTCCTTGTTTGTATTCTCTTTCATTTTCCATACTATGGTTGGCATAGGAGCATCTTCTTTCATATCTCGACAATCTCATTCTTTGTGACCAAGATTATTGCAGTTGTAGCATACAATATTTTCATTCATCAGTGGATCAAATAGATTGTAATCTCTCTTGATATATCCATAACTATTTCTATATCTACTATTTACATGATTGTCCCTTGGATATCCATAATCATTTATGTTTCTCATATAGTTGTTTCTTGCATTGATTTCACAGTGAATTTATTTGTGTTCAAAGTTTCTGCAAGTATAACAATGACCAAGAAAAATATTCTAATACCTGGTAGGAAATGACCTTCTTAGTGTCTCACCCCTTTTGAATTATGATCTTCTATTCCAGCTAGAGGTGTCATGTTCCTATTGTTCTTCAACTCCCTTTTGATTATTGATTCCACTTCTTAAGGTATTTGCATAGTTTCTAGTATTTCCTTCATATTTCTTGTCCTTTTTATCTGTGTCTTCTTTCTTCAAACTGTTATTGTATCCAAGTCCTATATTATCAGTAGGTGATCTTTGATTGCTAATAATTTCATCTAATGTTTCAATACTTCTTTCAAATTTCTCCAATTTTTCCATTGTCAATGTTAACTACTTTCTTGTGTGATCCAATTTTGATTTTAACTTCTCATAATCTTCAGTCTTCTTATCTAACTGCTCCTTCAAGATGCTAATTTTATTTTCAAGCTCATGATTCTCTTCTTCACAACTGCTCAATTCTTTTTTAATTCTCTATTTTGTTTTTGAACTTGCTATTTTCTTTTTCATCATGCTTCAAATTTTCCAGATTCTCATCATTTTCCTATTCACTTTCTTTGAAGTCTTTGCCTCCCTAGAAAGACCCTATGTTTGTTTATTCAGTCTCTTCATCAAAATATTCTCCAGAAATGATTTCATTTATTTCAAAAATTTTGTGGTCATCATTATGAGTTTCTTGAGTTATGAAGAGAACTTCCCTTACATCCCTTTCTTCTCCATCACCTTGATTTGAAGAATTGTTTTCCTCCTTGGAGTAAAGGCTCTTTTTATTGTGGAATATTTTATTTTATTCAGAAGGAAATTTCTTAGCATAGTGTCTTATTCTACCACAATTGAAGCATTTAAAAGGTAACTTACCTTTGTATTTGTCGGTTCCCCTCTTGAGCTTCCTTACGAAATTTGCTTCTTCTTCATCTGATTCATCACCTGTCTTTTCTTATACCTTGTGTTCTTTGTTACTTGTTTTCTTTGTGGATTTAAAATATGCTTCTCTGTTTGGTTTTCCATTTTATGTATCTGTAGCCAATTCATATGATGTGAGGATCCCATGTAGCTCATCCATTGTCATTTTGGTTAAATCCCTAGTTTCTTCAATGGCCAAGACCTTGGCATCATATATCAAAGGAAGCGATCTCAACACTTTATGTACAACCAATGATTCTTTGAATTCTTCTCCTAATCCTTTGTTGGAATTGACAACTTCATCTAATCTGAGTAAATAGGTTGCAATATCTTTTCTTCATCCATTTTTAAATTTTCAAATTGTGCTCTATGTCATTGGAGCTTGACTTACTTGACTTTCAGATTTCCTTCATAAATGTTTTTAAGTTTGTACCAAACCTGTTTAGTTGTGCTACAACCCATCACCTTGCTAGAAATAGATGGTGTCAATCCACTCATGATAACATGCTTAGCCTTTGAATTACAACTCATTAATTTCTTCTCATCTTGATCAGTTGGAGTGTTTTTCGAAACTTTATAGCCATTGACAACTCAGAGCCAGATATCTACTCTAAAGTTGTCAAGTAAGTTTGCATTTTGTTGCTCCAGTATGCATAATTATTTCCATCAAATGGTGGAATCCCATTTGGAATGCGACCTTCCATTTTTCACATGATATTCCTTCCAGTGATTAGACTGTTCTAAAGATAAACTTCTATGATAGCAATTGTTGATACTTATAGAGGGGTAAATCAATATTAAGTACAATTTAGCACTTTTTACAAATTTACTTTCATTCAAATAATTTATCCAATATACAATAAGAGAAGAAGAAAAAATATACAGTGAACAATATATTTATGTGGAAATCCACAGAGTTTTTTATAATAAAAATATTACATTCACGAGAAGCTACAAATTCCAATATTTTCCAGCACCAACTGGAAGGAGACACCAACCCCCTATTTTGCAAGATCCAACCTGAAGGAAGCTACAACTCCATAGATTATCCATCTCCAACTGGAAGGTGGCTCCAACCCCCTTTCCTTCCCCCTTCCTTCCACCCTTAAATATGTATATAAAAGAATGAACCTGTCATATCCAAGTTCCAAGACTCCCCTAGTCTATTGTAGATTCACCTGAAAAACTTGTTTATGTCACTTATAAGTTTGTACCTGTTGAAAACATAGATCCTTTCTTTGCTCTACTATCAACCCGTGGACATCCACACTTTTCTCCACTATGACTTGTAGATATCTATTCCTTTCTCCATTGTGACCCACAAATGACCTACTTGTCAACTTGTACCATCCCAAAATATAGATCTGTTCTTTTCTCTACTCTCGACCCGCAGACATATGCACTTTGCTGCACTTTCAACCTGTGGACATCTACACGGTTCTCCAATACGACATGTGAATGACATCAAAAAACTCCTTTCTCTCCTTGACCTCCTTTCTCCTAGGCCAGATTTGCTTTGTTGAGCTCATCAATCCTCCTAGCACAAGTGTAGACCCACTTATGCTAGATCCATACATAAACACACACTTGTTTGGATGAAAAAATGAAAGGTTATTGATGTGTATTTATACTTTTCCAAGTGCCTCCTTTATTTGAATTTAGGGTTGACCTGTAACATTTTTTGCAACAACATTTTCTCCTTTAATTAATTTTGGATCCGACTTGTAACTTCTCATCTGTACTTTGGGGCTTCATGAACACACCTCTAGGACTTCTTTTAGGCTTCTTCAAAGTATCTTCCCGTGAGGGCCATGATTAAAGCTACGCCATACGGGGATCACTTTGGAGACTTATTCAAATACACCCATCACTTCTAGGGGCTTCTAAACTTCTTCTAGAGTTGACATCAATGACAACCAATTTTCCAACACTTGTCTTCTTGGAGGATTTGAAAGCTACTTCCCTTCTAGATGGATTTTCCTGTTCTTTTCTCATTTCATATGTTGTAATATTCCATGTAATTCATCCATGTTCAATGTAGCCAAATATTGTCTTTCTTCTAGAGATGATATTTTAGGGTCAAATCTCATTGGGAGAGATCTCGATATCTTTTGCACAATAACTGAATTTTCAATCTTTTATCCTAGTCCTCTTATAGTATTCATGATTTTATAAACTCAAAGAAAATAAGATGCAATATATTCATCTTTCTTCATTCTTAGATGTTCAATTTTTCCTATGTAAATATGAAGCTTGGCCCCTTTGAATTTAGCATCTCCTTCATAAACATTCTTGAGATTGTCCCATATTTCCTTTGCAGAATCACAATGCATATAACCTTAAAAAATGTTGAACCTGTTATACCACTTAGAATAAAATTTATAGCCTTTGAATTGTATTCACTGAGATTTTTCCCAACATTTTTTGTTTGGGGAGAATATAGTGTAGTGTATCCATTTACTATAGCTTTCCAAACATCAAATCCATGTGCTTGGAAAAATGCTCTCATTCTTATGCTCCAAAAAAACATATTTTTCCCATTAAAAAATGGTGTTCCATTTTTGGTAAATTATCCTTTCTTATCCATGATATGTCTTCTATTGGTTAGACTATTCCTGAAGGAACTCGCTTTGATTCCAATTGTT
>ML839813.1:0-23436 GCA_009831015.1 Picea engelmannii | reverse complement strand
AAATCCTAGGTGTGTGTGAAGTAACTCCAACACCCCCCCTGAACATCACTATGGTGAAAATAAAGATTGGGTCCCGTCAACGAGGCCATGTTATGTAACCAAGTACAAAATATACATTGAAAATAAAGTGAGGAAAGAGAGAAAACCTTATGGGAAACCCCCCCCCCCGCCCCTCAAGGTACAATGTATGTAAAAAGAATAACCGTAGTTGCTAGGCAATTGTGTCCTTCACTGCAAGACGACATTGCAGAGAATGGAATTTCTGCTCAGTGAAGGTCTTGGTGAAGATGTTTGCCATCTATTCTGATGAAGGATGGAATTGTAAGTCGATGATACCCTCGTGTACTAAGTCCCAGATGTATTGCATGTGGATCTTGATGTTCTTCATCCTCTGCCTCTGAAATGGATCTCTGCAGAACTTTAGAGTGCTCTGGTTGTCACACCAGATGACGATCGACTGATGAAACTGAATGCCCAACTCTGTGAGAAAATGTTGTAGCCACATAGCCTGAATGGTTATGTTAACTACCCCTCTGTACTCTACCTCGGCTGAAGATAGAGCAATGGCAGCTTGCTCCTTTCTCGACCAATAGATAGGCCCAGAACCAAGATTGAGTGAGTAACCATATGTGGACTTGTGATCAATGCTATCGCCAAACCAGTCAGAATTAGTAAACCCGATGATATATAATGTAGAGTCTGTTGCATAATGAGTCCCAAAGGTGATGGTGCCATGTACGTATCGAAGGATACACTTTGAAGCCTTCCAATGTAGCTCATGGGGCTCTTGCATGAACCTAGAAACTGCGCCGATTGCATAGGAGAGGTCTAGTCTAGAGTGTGTGAGATAAAACAAGCTCCCCACTAGTTGTCTATACAGTGTGCTGTCAACCAGTGGAGTCTCCCTGCCATCCTCAAGTTTGAATCCTGATAGGAAAGGAGTCGAAGTAGACTTGCAGTCTATCATGTGAAATCTCTCAAGGAGATCTCGTGCATACTTGGCCTGAGACAGTTTGATTCCCGATGCATCCTGAATAATCTTGAGTCTAAAGAAGAAGTGTAGTGGACCCATGTCCATCATCAAAAAAATTTCATGTAGAATCCTCTTGACTGCAGCAATCACTGAAGTCGAGCACCCGGTGATCAACAAATCATCGACATACAGAACTAAAAGTAGAAGTGAATCAGTCGTCCTGAGCATGTAGACATTCGGGTCTGATTTACAACGTACAAAGTTTTGTGACAACAGGTAGGAATCCATCTTGGCATACCATGCCCTCGAAGCCTACTTGAGGCCATAAAATGACTTCTTCAATCGACAAACCAAAGATGAGTCCTGCATAAATCCCTGGGGCTGCTCCATGTAGATCTCCTCAGAGATATCACCGTGAAGAAATGCATTCTTCACATCCATCTGATGGACTTCCCATACCTTGGCTGCCGCAATGGAAAGTGCCAATCGTATGGAATCCATCTTCGCTACTGGAGCAAACGTCTCATCATAGTTAATACCATGAACCTGCTGAAATTGTTTGGAAACAAGCCTGGCTTTGTATCTGTTGATTTGTCCATCTTCTTCTCTCTTGGTCCTATAGACCCATCTGCATCTGACAAGTTTCCTCCTAGAAGGAAGGGGAACCAGATCCTAAGTCCGGTTCTTGAGGAAGGAGTTGTACTCCTCTTGCATGGCAGATTCCTAAAAGGGATTTCTAGCAGCCTCTCCATAAGACTGTGGATTAGAAGACTGAACCAAGAAAATATGCTTGGAGGGAAATGATTCAGTGGTAGTGAGTGAAACATGAGGCTCCTTGAAATCATATCGAGTCCTCCTAGTATCGACTGGATCACCAATGAGATCTCGTGCTTCCTGAAGAGTAGTCTGTGCCCACTTGGGCCTCTTCTCTGGCTCTGCAACTACATCTGGATGCTCTGACTTTGCATATGATTGTACTATCTCTGATTCTAAATCATATGAGTCCTATGAATCAAAAATATCATCTGAAGAAGAGTCGGCATGTGCATTCTCATCATCTCAAACTGGTGGAAGAGTGAAGGTGTTTGCATACGGCTGCTGAGGTACATGCGAGACACTTTCCTCGAATTAGACACTATGCTCAGTGATGAGCCAGTTCGAGGAAATATCAATAAGATGATACCCCTTCACATCGTCGGGGTATCCAACAAAATGCACTCAGTGCTCTGTGGATCAAGTGCCTTCCTCTTTTCAGAGGGAATCCGGTTACTCATGCACGTGAACCAAAAATGCAAAAGTGGTTCACTTCCGATTTCAAGCCACTCCAAGCCTCATAGGGAGCCTTATCCTTGACAGATCTATGAGGAGATCTATTTTGGATGTATGTTTCATATTTAAGTTCTTTGAACCATTGTCTCTGTTGTAGTGAATTTGCATGCAACATGCAAGATGTCATCTCCTTTAGAGATCCGTTTTTCCGCTCAGCAACTCTGTTTTGTTGCAGAGTATAGGGAACTGTGTGCTGCAACTAAATCCTTGCCTCATGGAAAATATTATGGATCTCATGATTTACATACTCTCCCCCATTATCAGTTCATAGGACTTTGATCTTATTTCCGGACTGTGTCTCAACCAAAGCTTTGAAATCTTTGAGGTGTTGAAAGACTTCTGATTTTTGCTTGAGAAAGTAGATCCAAGTAAAACGTGAGAAATAATAAAAAAAAATGAGAACAAACCTCACTTTCCTGATCGATGGATGTGGAAAAGGACCCATGAGGTCATTGTGGATCAGATCCAAAGGTGCGAAAACTCGTTGAGACTTTCCTTTGTCGAATTTCTCTTGAGGGTCTTTCCCGAGAACACATCCCTCACACACTCCCTCGGAGAAATGGATGTTTGGTAGACCATCAACTAATTTTTGCTTGCTAATATGTTGCATGTATCTGAAATTCAAATGTCCAAACCTTTTGTGCCATATCCTACTACTTTCATCAACATGAGTAAGCAGTAAAGGAGAATCAGGTTCAATGAATCCAGAAAAAGTATACAATCTAGACTGATGATTTACCTCACCGGTAGCAACCCTAGAGTTGGTTTGCAAGTCGTATTTGTCCATGGAAATTGGTGTGAAGATGAATTTCTTTCCGGTGCTGAAATTTTTCATCTGATATACGGAGAGAAGGTTGACAGAAA
This sequence comes from Picea engelmannii, assembly GCA_009831015.1. NCBI lineage: Eukaryota > Viridiplantae > Streptophyta > Pinopsida > Pinales > Pinaceae > Picea > Picea engelmannii. The sequence continues at coordinate 20,270 of ML839813.1, read as the reverse complement.
GTTTGGGAACATGTAGCACATTCTCGAAGCTTCCATTGGTGAGTTCAATCCTTCCTTTGCCGATGACTTCAACAGAAGAGTTGTCCCCCAACATAATAGGAGGACCTTTGCATGCATCCAATGAATAATATTCTACTTCTGAGGCAGACATGTGATGTGATGCTCCTGAATCTACGATCCAAGAATCATGATAGGAGTTGATGGCAATCAAGGCATGGCTAGAATTGCCTTTCTTGGAATTCGGATCTTTTGGATTCTTCTTCTTTGTGCCCTCGGGGATGCAATCTCCAAGGTTGTTTTGCTGAAGTATTTGAGACATCAGATCTATTTGTTTTTGCATGCATGTGGATTCAGAATGGAATCCTTTGTGACAATATGTGCATTTCTCTCCTTTTCTCCTTTGGATCTGGAGGCATCGGTGAAGGGTTTTGTGTACCCTTCCTTCTTCGTATGTGCATGAGCTTTCTGTATATATTTATCTTTATATTTCTGATATTTGTGGCTTCCATCATGCACAGTGAGTGCATGAGCCCTTGGGCCTTTGATTGCACCCATGTTGATGAGCTTGGTTTTCTCTTGTGTCAGGGATTCAATAAAGTCCTCAAGAGAAGGCATCTTCCAGGTGGCTCCAAAAGAGAATCTGACAGTATGGAATGTGGATATGATTACAAAGAATTCAGGTCCAAGCTTGGATAGAATGGTGAGAACCATTTGTTTCTCCTCCGTCGATTTATCAACCCCGCAAGCTTTGAGTTGCAATAGTAAATCATTGAATTTTGTAAAGAAATCTTGGATATTGTCGAAGCTTTTTGGATCCAATGTGAGAAGCTCCACCTCTAGCATGTGACCCCTTATCTCATCCTATTTTCCAAAGAGCCCTTCCAATATTTTCCTAGATTCATTGGGAGTCTTACAAGAAGATATGTGAAAAAGGAGATATGGAGAAATAAGACTGCAAATTGTTCCGAGTGACTCATCCATGCGATTTAAGTACTTGGATTTTTCTATGGCTGATGTTGGCTATGTATCTATATTCATTGTTAACCTATACAGCCCTCTGGATCGGAGATGTATGGCTATTTTCTCCTTCCATGCAAAATAGTTCTAAGGTGTAAGAATGAATTCTTTTTGGAATCCCATCTTTCTATTGTCTTCAATCTTTTGTACCTGCAAAACTTTTTGGTGTAGCTTTTGCTTAGCATCCCTTCAGCTCTAATACCATGTAAATGTGTTGAAACTGCACATAATATATCTAGCTAAACAATTATACACACATTTGTAGAGAGAATTGGAGAAATAAGAAGAAGGAGAGAAAGAATGGAAGAATTTTCATTAACCGTTATGAATAATGAATAATTTACACATGATATACTATGTATATCTCAATGAGTTCGACTTGAGGTGAACCAATGCACCATAGTGATTGTATAGAGTGATATGGACACACAACAGTAGTTACGGGAGTGAACTGCCACCTATTCTAGTCTCTCGGGAAGTTACGAGAATGAAATACCACCTAGTTGAGTGAACTAGTGAACTTATAGTCTTCAGTTAACTGACTGAAGAGAGAGTAGTGAGGATTTAACTCAGGGAATCAAGGCTAATGCATCACTCTGGTGATGATACCAAGGCAAGGTCGAATTAGCATGGTGATGATCCCAATGTTGCATGGTGACAAAACCAATGCAACATCTAAACTCAACTCAACTAGTCAAACTGAAGTGTCAACTGAAAGAGAATATTTTCCAGGTGGAATATTCTCTCCTAAAATATAGGAGACTAGATAATGACTAATTATGACTAATAAACAAGGAAAAATAAATCCTAGGTGTGTGTGAAGTAACTCCAACATGACCTCCCCATTTTTGGGGGAGAAATTAAGAGGTCTCATGTCTAGCTCATGACCACTTGAGATAACCCTCAAGGCTTACTACAACAAATCTTATCAATCTATATCAAAAAAATTATTTGATATAATTGATTGCAGAGTAGAACTAGAACCCAAATAACTTGAAATAAGCTATAAAAATAATGACCTCAATTTTTAAGAATTAAAAACACCTTTTTTCATATATTATAAATACAAAAATAAATACCTTATCGAATACATTGCTTTATTTGACAAAGAAATCCAATCATTAAATTTGGAATCCTCTTGATCTAATGATTCATTATTATGACCTTCTCATCACCATAGCTCTGATACCATGTTAATTTCACCAAGTGTCCTTGTACACACAATTTATTAATCAAGAAAAAAAAATTACACAATAGGTGAGAGGAATAGTGTATATATAACCTTTGTATCCTTATGTCAACATTCCATATGTCTTTGACCAATAATTCAAGTATAATAACTATGAAAAGAAAAATTTCTGTCATAGGAAATATGTGTCTTATAGAATAACTTTATTTATTATTATTTTAGAAAAATGCCTATCTAAATAAGTGTTTAGATTTGTGGATGTCCAACAAGTCTAGGGTTTTCATATTCCGCATCATGCTTATACTTCTTAGGATCCTCTAACACTACTTGATTCACCTTTATTTTTATTCCAAAATTTGGGATATAAATCTTGAAATAACATTTCTTCAATTTTTATTTTTTTTTGAGAAACAAATCTATATATTTTATATTCCACATAAATCAAAATATATATAGTAGTCCAACTCACAAAGAGCGTTGATTTTCTTAGAGATACATTTTAGTATTTTATCCAAAATTTTCAAGAAAATAACCTTAAGCAAATACTATTACTTTATACCTAGAGCATACATAAATATGTTCAAAAACATAACTGGAAAGACCTGACCTTGTCCTTCATGTAGGATGAGAACAAGAGACCATTTTCATAACGTAAAAAACCAAAAAATACCATTCATACTTAAAAAGATATTCCTCTAGATATCTGGAAGAGCCTCCTCACCAAGAAAATCATTGCATACTAAAATGCCTTTGGTAAGAGCAATTTCTTCCTTCGGAAGGGCATCAACTTATTGGTTAAAGTTTCGATAAATATTTTCTATAGATACAAAAGCATATGACTTCTAAATCTCCCTAGTTCAACATTTGCAACAAGAAAAAGTATGATATTGCATCAAGTTTTTCCTTTGAACCAACCAACAATTACCTTGGAATCACTGACCACTTGCAATTTCCAAATTCCTTTATCTTTGGAAAAAGATAAAAGAACCCATAGAGCTAAAATGTATTCTCGGGTATCTGTACTAGTGCTAACACCCAATATTAAATAAAAATAATGAACAAGAGAAAGATACAAACTATACAAGCTTTGTAGATCCCTAGAGACCCTTGACAAGCTCCATCCTAGTAACTTCAAGAAAAAAATTATAAAAAATAGGTTCTCGTCATGGCCTAAGAAGTTTACATGTAGGTACATTCTTCATTTCTTTAAAATCAATTCAAAATTTATACGCAACCAAAATGGAATTCCCTTTTGTGAAATCATTGTTTTCTATGAAGCCAAATTCCCTAGAGAATATAGATAGGAAGATATTTGAAAGACTTGGTCATTGGGATCCTCACCCACTACCACAAACATTGCTTGAGTGAGACAAAATACCAAGTTCCTAGAAAATTCAACATCTGAAACACATCTTTCCACACCTACATAGTGAAAGGGTAAGAAACAAAAATATGTTTGACCAACTCTTCATTAGAACTACACAGAGCCACCTTGCCAACCTCACTTTTCCATTATGCCAGGTTGGAATCCAATTTGCAAACACCAATCATTTAAAGTTTTGAGTCTTTAGAGGAATATTCCATTTAAAAAATAATTTCCACCACCTCTTGCTATCACCATCCACTAGATTATAAGAAAGGGATTTGTATCCTAGTTTGGTAGTGAGTATACCCAAAGCCTTATTCCATTTCCAAACCAACTTGTCATCCTCATGATGAAGAAATATTGCATTGTGAGATAAGTGTTGAATATAGGTCTTCCATTCAACAACCATATCTCCATGAAGGCCTAAATCCTTTTTTGATAGCCATATTTGCATCCAACTTTCTTGTGTTCCCTGTACCCCCACATCTCCAAGCATTGTGAAACCACGATTTGATAAATGAGACCTCAAATCTTGAGAAAGTAAAATGTTTTCAGTTTCTTCGATCCATGAGTCCTCACACAACCTAATTTGATCCCCCCTATTAAATTTTCATTGCACCAAATGATTGAGTACTAGAAACGCTCTAACCAATCCTATCCAAATTTTTGATGCCCCTTTGCAAGACTTGGGCTCATATCTAATAGACTATTCCATATTGTTTGAATTGAAATACTTAAACTTTATAATTTTTCTCCACAAACCTTCAGCAAACAACATCCTCCAAATAATTTTAGTTTCCAATGACTGACCAAATAAATAAATGTCCTTCATATCCCATTCTCCATTCCTTTTTGGTTTATATAGGGTATTCCATTTTACCAATGGTATACTCTCCCCTTTTTTCTTTTTTTTAACATAAAAAAATAAAACGTCTCCTCTCAATTTTGTCTAAGATACTCTTTGGCACATGTGCTAGAGAGACCCAGTGAACAAGAATGCTTTCAAGAATAGATTTAAGTAAAATTATTCCTTCTCCAATAGATAACTATCTATGACATCGACAACTAATCCTAACTTCTACTTTTTTCCATAACCACAACCAATCAACAATTCTATAATCATTAGGTTTTAGAAAGTAACCTAAATATTTTATGCCATTATCCACAGACTTAACCCTAAATGAGAATAAAAGACAAATTTTTTCTTCCACTTACATCAATAATTAATTGTATATAATGAGATATTTATTAATACTAATCTTCGTCCTGGTGGCTAAACAAAAACCCTATAAGAGACGATTAAAATTTCTCCACTCCCTTACCATACCTTCCTCAAATAGGAGAAAATCATCTACAAATAGGAGGTGTGTTAATCATTCCTGAGCAGCTACCATAACACCCTTGATAGAACCTTCAAGTATAATAGATTGAATAAGTTTTCTTGGAATTTTTGTAACCAAGAAATAATAATAATAATAATAAATGAGACAATTGGAACCCTTGTCTTAGGACTCGTGAGTCTTTGAAAAATATCAAGGGAGAAAGAACCACAAAATTTGTCAATGAAACACGTTCCATTATCTAATTGAAAACCTCCAAAATCATGCTAAACTATAAGAATACCAATCTAAGAAATGCCCAATAGACCTTATCATAAGCTTTAGCCAAATAAATATTCATGACCAAAACTGGGATCTTCTTCAACTTAATGGAATGTATCCCCTCCTGCGCAACACCAATTGCATCCAAAATATTCCTATTGGAAAGAAACTTGAACTGTTCTTAGGATATACAAGTATTAAAACCCCCTTTAGTCCTATTATAAATGAGTTTCACAATCACCTTATATCGTAAATTGCACATTGAGATAGGTATGAAATCACCAAAGGACAAGGGGTTCAACATCTTAGGGATTAAAGAAATAAATATTGAATTGAGAGACCCTAAAATTATGTCTGAGACTCTTGATTCTTCTACTACCCTAAGTATATCATCAGCTATTAGATTATATATATCAAGGTAAAATTACATTGTCCAACCATCTGAGACCAGACTTTTGGCCCTCTTAAAACTTGAGAGAAGCTCATGCAATTTTTCCTTTATAACTTGGGTGCCCAGTTTATCACTTGATTCTTGATCAAAAAACATGGGAAACAATATAATTAATCTCTCCGGTTAATATAATTGGCCATGTGACTCTCCATCAATTATTTGAATAAATATTCAAAGTGAGCCTTCCCTACTACCGAAATCTCCTTAAATTTTCCAAGTTTGGACACATCTGGTGCATCCAATTCCCAAATAGTGTTTAATTCTTTCCTATGGGATAAAAAATTATGAAGAAAATTAGTTTTTGTATCTCCTTCCTCCAACCATATCAAACAACTTTTCAATCTCCATGTAGTTTCCTCAATTTCCAAAAGACAAGATTTTTGTTCCTCTAAAGCTCTAAGTTCTGGCCATTCTTCTTCTAAAAACACTCCCTCATATTTTGAGAGAAAATCCTATCGATTTTCTCCTCTATCTCCAAAATATTGATCCGACATGGATCCCTTTTCCTCTTATCACATTCTGTCACTAACCACTTAACATAATTTAAAATTTCCATGATATAGGACATTATAGACTCCTTTGACTCAATATTAAAGTAACACCAATTATCAATCATTAAATGCCGAAAACCATCTTCTTTTAACCAGGCATGGTTAAATTTGAAAGGCCTCAAGAGATTCTCATTATTGTTCTCAATTTGTAACTAGATAGGACTATGCTTAGAGGAGCCATTGACCCCTATCCATGATCTATAGCACTCAGAGACCTCCAATAGGACCTCTCCCAATACAAATCTATCAAGGTGTTTTGAAACCCGTGCAGTGCCATTCCTACAATTTCTCCAAGTTGGAGCCACCAAAATAGATTCCACATTGACCTTCTTTGATACTTCAAATATGTGTAGAAAATATTGTGCTAGAGGATCTTGTCTACCATATTCTCCCTATAAATCTCTCTCAGATAGAGTCAAATTTAGGTCACCACCAATAATAGAGTCAAATCCCCTACTCATCTAGAAAACCCCAAAACAATTTATGTTCCTCACATGTAACATAAAGGTTCAAAATATTAAAAAACCTTCCCATAGCTTTGGCTTCCCCTTCTAGCATGATACCTACAACACAACAAATTTTATTTTAATGTTGCAAAATAAGAGTTACAGGATGTTAACAAACCCATAGACAAACCCTCTACATCATGCACACTAAAAGTCTAGCTAGGAATAAGAGAGGACATTAGATCGATAGCCCTGGAAATAGGAACCATGGTTTCTTGCAATGGTAGGATATTTAGTTTATATAACGTGATCAATATTTTGAGGGATAGTCTCTTTGGGGCACCCCCCACTGCTCTCACATTCAAAGAAAGAATAATTATGGAGGAACCTTGACATAGGGCTTCTCTTGTCTATTGTCTTCCTTGTAGCACCTCCTTTGAGGCTCTAATTTTGTCTTTCAATAAAAACAACTTGAGCCTACAATTCCTTGAAGGCTCGACACACTTAGGAATACTTCCTTCTGTAATCCCTTGGATTTATTCGAATGTAACTGATATCGAGAAGAAGACTTACTGGGAAAACAAGGAGAAGATGAGGGAGCCTAATCAGAGTCTAGACAGACCTCTGATTCTATGAAGTCTAATATGTTTCCCATAATTTTTTAAGAGGTCATACCCTCAATTGTTCCATTAGAATTTTCCTTGGGGACTTATTTAACATAGGATGGGGACAATCCTTTGGAATTTAAAATCGAGACGAGTTCTTTGGTAGAGGAAATGATAAAAAAAAAAACACTTTTATCGTTCATGCCTGGATTCACCTCCGATGCCTCCTGACCAAACCTAATACTATGCCAACCCTGAGCTCCAATCAAACTCATATTTTGAGCATATTTCTTCTCCCATTTCTCCTTTCTGGGGTCACCAAAGAGAAAATCCATCTTCTCCCTTTCAAAAAATATTCATTTGAGGTTTTTACCCTCCTTTGATGCATCTTTTAGAGGTTCAAATCCATCGAAAAATCCTGACTTAAGTGTCCAACCTCCCAACACTCCGAAAATATAAAGGGAATATTCTAGTAATCAAGGGTATAGGAGAAGGAGTGAACCTTCCAAATGATATCCAACTCCGGTAGGAGCCCTTTACTTAAATCCATCTCAACAAGCACCCTGGCCAACCTTTCATCCTCTTGACATAGAATTCAATCATCAAAGAAATCAAACTTACCCAGATTATTGGCGATCAATTCGAGCACAGGATGCATCCAAATTTCTAATGGGAACCTAGGGAGAAAAACCTAGATGTGTTGTATTAAAAAAGGTTAGAAATGTGTATCGAACCCCAGATTCCATCTCTTCAGAACAAGACTGGATGGACCCCATAACCATGCCAATGAAAAAATAACATCCACATCCTTCTCAAACTTAAACTTGAAGAAGATCCAACCTTTAACCAGGATATGGAACTTCAACAAATAACCCAAAACCTTCCTCCACATGACCTCCATCCAGTCGATTAAATGGATTCTTGACACCACCTTTCCCATAAATTTTCCAACCAAATCATGAGAGGTTAAATACTTTTCCATATCCATACCAATATTGTTCCCTAGTACCATAATAACACTATAAACCTTTTCATTAACACATGTTTTATTGCATCAGAGCTTAGCAACATTACCAATCTGAGCAACGATGTTTGGATTAGCTCCAAAGTTCAGAACAATACTTGGAAAATCATGTGATTTGAATTATGGTCGAGGACCACTTGGATTTATCTATACTACAATAGATCTCCCTTCCATAGGTCACATGCCAAGTGTCCTCTTCAAATCCAATGCATGGTCCTACACCCTCCCTAAAATTCATAGTAAAGTCCCTAGTACACTGTATGATTTCTTCAAATTCTTCATTAGTACAAAAGATAGAAGGAAAATCCCAAGTGTTCCCATTGCTATTGTCAATTAATTATTCATCCATTATTTCCGATCAACGCACTTTCCATCTATCAAAAAACATCAATTAAGAAAATCCAACCTGCAAAAACCCTAATAATTTTCCCATCTCCCCATAGAGCTCCCCCTAAGTTTTGTTTGTTTCTTGCGAGAGAACTATTGTCAATTGTTTTGTAGTTATAAAAGTCCTAACAATATGTATTTTATTTTTTCTTTCTAATCCCCTCTTGTTCAATTCCATGAGAGTAATTTGATTTCTTGGATTGATGGGTTTCCTTATGCCTCCAAATGTTTCCTGAAGCATTATTTTCACTCCCATGGACTTTATTTACAATTAGTCTCTTCCTCTCGCTTTTCTTTATTTTTTTCTTGCATTTCATCCCTAAGCCCATTATTCCTTTGTATCTCATTCAATTAGGGGGTAGAATGTCTAATATTGAATCATGGATGGGATATTTATATCTTGTAATGGAGGATCGATGTTGGATGTCCCCATCATGTTCTCCTTTGCCAAGGAAATTTTCTCTAAAATAATAGGGTTTGTCAGAGAGAACGAAGGGATATTATGTGGAACGAATCCTTATGAAGGAAACAAATCTCCCACCTCTTCCACCTCCCTCTATGTCTGGGGATAGACATATTACCTTCTTTCTTCAGGGGTTTGATCTATAATTGAGATGTGTTTTTCTTGTTGTTTCTTTATATGTTCTATGGGTTCTCCAAAATGCATTCCATATCTTTGAACCTCAAATCGGTTTTGGGTGGTTGACTTTGGATTCCATTTTTCCATAGATAGTTTCTTATTTCCTGGTGCTTTTATACTAATAGGAGTGGGGTGGTTGTATAATAGGTTTTGGATCTTTTGATTTCTTTTTCTTCTCGCATTCTTTGGAAAATGGTCGTATTCATGGAAATTGTTTCACTTTAAAGTAATCTTCTTGTAATATATCCTTCAACATCCCCTTCAAAAATTCCTCCTCAACATAGATTTAGGAACATGCACACTAGTTATATTTTAACTCAACTTTGTCAATACGTTTTCCCAGCTTTTTGGTTATTGAAACTGGATATTTATCTCCTAGAATATTAGAGGGCCAAGGTGAGGTAAGTGAACCCATATCGGGATTGAATATGGAACATCATCACCTTCTTTTAAATCCAATAACCATCAGTTTTGTAAACACATACTTCTATATTCCATAGAGTATATCTACTCATTAAGATTAACTCTTTTCCCTCCTTACGCTTGAAGGTAAAGGTGTAGAATCCTTTTCCACAAAAGTATCTTTGCAGGTTTCTTTGTATCAGCGTTTTCCAATTTCTCTAAAGCCAAGAGTCCATCAACTTTAGAGAAGCTCAGAGTCTAATGAGCTGACCAATGAAATCATTTTTGAAGAATAACATCCATTTCCTATATAAAACAGAAAGAGGAACATGATGCTTGGAATCTGATCTGTTTTCTTCACAAGTTTTTGTCTCTGATGTTGCAATTTTTATCCTCTTTGTGATTAAGGTCACAAGATATTGAAATGTATTCACATTCGCAAAAAAGTTGGAGGGAGATGTTTTGTTCCTCCCTCAACTAACCGTTACCATGGGTGCCCCACTCTGATATCCCTAGCCAGAAACTGACCATTCATTTTAAATTATTTTTGGAATGGGGTCATAATAGTTAGTGTCCCATGACAACTTCCAGGGCTCAAAAATTGAACTTGGTTACTTATTAAAAAATTATCATATCTCATTTTAATTTTTAGAAACTATTTATAATCAATTTATAGTTATTATTTCACAACATAAATATATACATTTACTCAAAAAAAAATCCCTTAATCATAAAATTTAACTTTAAAGTTTATTAACTTAATTAAATAAAACATAATTTTTATTAATATAAAATTGATAAACATTTTCTTTTGTAATAGTAAATAATAATAATATCTACTTTAAAATCTAAACCAACCTAGATCCATCTCAATCCTAGATCTATCAAGTATTGAGAAGGATCAAATATCTCGAGGTGCAAACCTTTCCTTAATTTTTGCACTGTAAAAGAGGTTTACACCTCAAAAGATTTGATCCCTCTGAGCACTTGATAGATCTGAGGTTAATATGGATCTAGGATAGTTTACTCTAAAGCCAACTTGTATTTTTTGCTATTTTTTAATGTTATGTACATGATAACATCTCCTCCATACTAGGTTGTAGAGTGCCCCTTCGTGCAACCAGCATTGATCCATCTTAAGCTTAGATCTATCAAGCATCCAATTTCTTAACATGTATTTTTTTTTAATTATTTCATTCCATGTCAAGTTTTACATGGTGTGTGTAATTGTTTTTCTTTAATTGAGATGACTTTATTTATATTATTTATATTTAATTTTTTATAAAATTGAGTTGACTTTAATTTTTTTTCCAATGCAACATTATTTAACATAACATAACGCTAACGCCTCATCATCCCCATGCCGGTCCTCATACTCTCAATGTAATAATAATACCATATACAATTTAAATATATAGATTAAAAAAAAACCTCCTCCCTTTACAAAAACCTTAAACCTCACTAATTAAAAGAAATAAAATATAAATCTTATTATAAAATTTATGAGCTTTTATTTTTATAATAAGAAGAAATATTTTAATATTTAAATAATAATATTTATTTAAGATCATAATTTAGTTAAACGTAAAAATGGTATATCTGATTTTTTATAAAATATTTTTTAATACAACTATTTAATTTACTAAAGTTTAGGTATTTTATTCTTTCAATTTTTAATGTATAATTTGAAAAAATGAATCGTATATTATTAAACTTTTAAATCATTAAAATTATGGTGATTTAGGAAAAAAAAATTAAAGTTAATCGAACAAAAAACAATTTTTTAAAGAAAATGATGCAACTTCTTACCTTTTAAAGATCCGATAAATCAAATTTGATTTCAGTAAACATTAATCTGTTGGAGATATTACACACACCTGGGATTTTCTTTTTATTTTCTTTTCCTAAGTTTATTTGGCTATGTTGAGGGTCCCTTAGTCTGAGATATTCTCTCCTCATTCAGAATATTCTCCCCTAGACAAGGGTACCATATACCCTCTAGTCAATTCTTAGTTACCATTCAGTTAGACTAGTCGAGTGAAGTGTTGCATTTCAACATTGGTTTTATCACCAAGTGTTGCATGCTAACCTCGGGGTCATCACCATTAATGCACACTTGCATTGGGACCATCACTAGTAAGTCACATTCCACATGTGTGAGTGACCTCCTCATTTCACTCTGGTTTGACTAGTTAACTGATGACCGCATGGCTAGTAACTAGGACAAGGTTGCAGTTGACTCCAGTGATTGTCAGTGTGTGTCATATCTCTATAGAACACTTCTAATGTGCATTAGTTGACTACTATGGTGATTTAGTTATGTGATACAAAGTATATCACTTGTATTGTATCATTTCTCTCATTTGGTTAATATAAATCCTTTCATTCTTTCCTCAATTTTTTGTCTCTTCTCTTCACACCATTGCATGTTGTGTATGCTTAAATGTTAGCTATATCTTCTATGCATGTATATCAGAAACAATAGATGGTATCAGAGCTCGCAGGACGCTATCAAAGATTGTCACCAACATTCTTTTGAAGGTACCAAAGATGGAACAAAGCAGCAGGAAACATGGAATTTCCCACATCTGCAATTCTAATGCCATATAACTACTTCGACTAGAAGCTAAGAAATGCCCACATGATCATGGGTAAAGGCTTGTATTGGATATCCATGGCCACATAAACATAACCCACCTCAGAAGTGGAAAAATCCAAATACTTCAACCGCATGGACGGGGCTTACGGTCTCCTATGCATGGTTATTTCTCTTGACCTATGGTTTCACATCAATGCATGCAAGACACCAAATGAGATTTGGAGCACCTTGGTTGGTCTCTTTGGAAAGAAGGATGAAATGAGGGGCCATTTGATCAAAGTAGAACTGAACTCCTTGGATTTGAAGAACTTTGAAAATCTCCAATATCTATTCACCAAATTTAAATAGCTCCTTTGTGAATTGAAAGAATGTCGTATCGGAAAATCCAAACAAGAAAAACAACTGGTTCTTGCTATCATGGAAAACATTGGAATGAAATAAAGTGTATTTGTATCCACATTTCATTTTACCATATTCACCACATGAACAACCGAGACCATGTATTTTTCACAATTCATTGAATCTTTGACACAGGAGTAGGATAAGCTCATTCAGATGTGAATTATCAAGGGCCCAAAAGCACATTCACTTGTTGTGCATGATGGAAACAACTCTCATAATCATAAATCCAAACATAAAGGAAACTGAAAGGCTCATGCAGAGTCAAAGAAGGAAGGGTACTACAAACCCTTCAATGATTCCTTCGGTTCCAAAGATAGAAAAATAAATCAAGGGAAGAAGTGTGGTTACTAAAATGGAGGGAATCATGCAAAATATAAATGCATGAATAAGAAGATTGATTAGATGGTGTAGATTCTTCAAAAGAACAACCTTGGGGATCACATCCCCGAAGATGACAAGAAAAAGTTAGAATATCAAGCCCCTAAGAAAGATAATTATCATGCATTAGTAGCTATTCATTCTTCACATGACACATGGATTGTAGGTTTAGGTGCTTCCCATCACATATCAATCACAAAGGATATTTTATCTTCTGTAATTACATGCATGGGGCCTCCTATCCTCATGGGGGATGACTCTCCATTCAAGGTCACTGGAAAAGGGAGAGTGAAACTAGATCATGGAAGCTTTGAGAATGTTCTCTGTGTTCCTCAACTTGCCATGAATATGCACTCGATGTATCATATTACATACTCAGGCACAATAACAAAAGGTGAAGTTCACACCAGACTCTGTGTCCATATTCAACATGCAAGAAAACACCAAAATTGTTGTAGGGGAGGTAAATCATAAATATCGGTTATACACTTTTTCTAATTTTATTGAACTTGATTCCTCTGTACTACTAACACATGCCAATGAAAGTAGTATATTATGGCATGATAGTTTTGGTCACCTAAACTTCATGCACATGAAGCAACTTAGCAAGAAAGAGATGGTCACGAAGTTACATGATATCCACTTTTCCAAAGGGTTTTTTGAAGGATGTGTCCTTGGATAGCATCCTCAGGAGAATTTCGAGAAGTTGAAGACTCAAAAGGCCTCCTCTCCATTGGATTTAATTCACAGTGATCTCATGGGTCCATTCCCGCATCCATCCATCAACAAGGAAAGGTACATGCTTACATTTTTGGATGATTACTAATCTTGTACTTGGGTATTTTTTCTCAGGCAGAAGTCTGAGTTCTTTGAGCATCTCAAAAAATTAAAGACACTTGTTCATACTCAATCATGGAAAAATATCAAATCCCTCCGTACATATAATGGGGGGTAGTATGTCAACAAAGATGTGTATAATCTTTGTCCTGAGGCCATGATATAGTTGCAGCACATAGTACCATATACTCCACAACAAAATGGGGTTAAGGACAAGACACTTTTTTAGGCTTGGAGAAACAACAAAACGGAAGTCACCCACTTCCATATCTTTGGATCACGAGCATGGTCCCACATTCCCTTTGAGAAGAGGAAATCTTTAGATCCACAAATCCACCCATGCATCTTTTTCATCTATCCTGATGGTGTGAAGGGATACAAATTACTTGATCCCTCTACAGATTAGCTCATCATTGAGCACAGTTTCCAGTTTGAGGAAATTCCATCGCATGCTCCACGTGAACCACATGAAAAGGATTTTGTACTTCCACTAGTTTTGGATGATGATTCCATGCATTCGAATCACACCATAGATTTGAGTACTAATACAAAGTCAAAGGATTCAAAGGATATAGACGCATAGTCAGAGCATTCATATGAATATTTAGTACATGTAGATGAGGATGAAGAGTAGATTCCCAGGTGAGTGCAATCCACGCTTCAGGATGCAGGAGACCTTGTTGGGGATCTAGCAAATCCGAGGAGGACCAAATCTCAGTTTGAGGATCCTCCTCATGTACTCACTGCCATTGAACCCACAGTTCCTCTGCATTGTTATATGGTTCAATATTCAGACCCGCATACCCATAGAGAGGCTAGAGGTACCCCCTTCTAGGAAGCATCCATGCAGGAGGAGTACAACTCTCTCCTAGAAAATAGACTTGGGATCTAGTTCCAGTTCCTTCAGACATCAAGCTTGTCATATGCAAATGAGTTTACAGGACCAAAAAGGAAGTGGATGGATAGTTGAGCAGACACAAGGCAAGACTGGTTGTTAAGGTATTTCAGTATATCCATGGGATTGACTATGATGAGACTTTTGTTCCATTAAAAAAGTTGGATTCTATCAGTTTGTCCTTTTCCATTGCAGCAACCAAGGGATGGAAAGTACATTAGATAGACGTGAAGAATTTTTTTATTCATGGGGATCTCTTAGAGGATACTTATATGGAGAAACCACCTAGACTCATACATAATTCATATTTAGTGTGTTGACTCAAAAGGTCGCTATATATCCTCTAGCAAGATCCTAGAGAATGGTATGTAAATATGGACTCCTTATTTCTCTCCAAGAATTTTTTCAGATGCAAATACAATCCAAATGTTTACATGTTGAGGACCACCTCACTTCTAATCCTATTTCTGTATGTGGATGATATTTTGATCACCAAAAGATTGATTTAATCACTTTCCTCAATCAAGGGTATTCTTCACGACGGATTTTCAATGAAGGATATGGGTCCACTCCATTTCTTTCTTAGTCTCTAGATCAACGAGGATGCTTCATGAATCAAGCTATCTTAGGATAAGTATGTTTGGGATATCATGGAGAGATTCCACATGATAGACTACAAGTCTGCACCTACACCCTTCTTATATGGGGTTATACTTGAGGATGGTCGAGATACACCAATGGTGTAAAACACCTTGTATCAACAACTTGTGGGGAGACTTATATATCTCACCCACACCTGACCATATCTATCATATCCAGTAGGGGTAGTCTCTAGGTACATGCAAGATCCACATGAGTTACATTAGAAGGCTTCCAAGCACATCCTCATATACGTTCAAGGCATCATCAATTATGGGATTCACTATGCAACAGGTTGCAAATTGGATCTCATAAGATTCACCAATTCTTATTGGGCTGGTGATGGCACCGATTGTAATTCCACCTATGGGTACATTTTGAGTTTGGGATCCGGCCCAATCTGTTAGCCAAGCAAAAAACAATCATCTATTTATTTATCTTCAATAGAAGCTGAGTACATGGGAGTAGTCAATGTCACCATCGAGGAACTGTGGATTCAAAAATTCCTCACCAAGCTTGGCATTTAGTTCCACCATTTGACTGTAATCTAGTGTGACAACCATAGTACACTCAAATTCTATCAGGATATAGTACAAAAACAACAGAAAAAACATATCCATATCCATATGCACTTTATCAGGGAGTTGGTTCATGACAAGGTCATCAATTTGTAGTACTTCCCTTCCACCAAGTAGACTATCAACATATTCACCAAGACTTTCACTAAGAAAAAATTCCATAGTTTGTACGATTGTCTTAGAGTGAAGGACACAGTTTCCTAGCAATTGTCTTTCTCTTCTTTTGATACATTGTATTTGGAGGGGGGGTTTCTTCCCATGAGGTTTTCCCTCTTTCCTCACTTCATTTTAATGTTCATTAGTTGTATTTTTCATGGGTACCTAACATGGCCTATGTTGTTGGGAGCCATTTGTTAATATTATGGTAGCCGCGGGAGGTATTTACCTCCACATGTGAACTTGATGAGAAATGAAGACTCCAGGAAGCAAGAGAAACCCTAATGAGTTGGATAATAACCCTAGAAGCCTTGTCATCTCAAGAAGATAATTTATATTAGGTTATTATCCTCCAAGAGAAGAAGTCAACCAGAAATAATAATAATATATTGAATAGACACTTATCTAGAAGGAGCAGTTGACCCCAACAAATATGGAAGAACTATTATAAATATAGGGCACCAGTTTTCATTTGACAGCATCTTAGAATTGTAGTTTCCCAGTTGGTGCGCACTGCAGTTGCAATTTGGTGCGCACATGTGGAGGAGGGTTGCAGGTGCAGGTGCAGCAGCAACTATTTTCAGTGTTGGCTTGGACTATCTATTGGCGAAGGTTTGGACTATCTGATCAGTCTTTTGTGATGCGCTACCCTTTGTTTGGCTATCTAGCCTAGGGTTTGCTTCCAGAGGAATTCTCAGTCAAGGTTAAGGTGCTTGGAGGGAGGCTTCAACCTATGGTTGGGTGACGAAGGTATCGTCAAATTTAAAACAAGCACACCATCTTCTATATTCTAACACCATTCATTATGTATACTCCATAGTATTTTTTAGGGGGGGTGTTGGAGATATTACACACACCTAGGATTTTATTTTTATTTTCTTTTCCTAATTTTATTTGGCTATGTTGAGGGTCCCTTAGTATGATATATTCTCCCCTCATTGAGAATATTCTCCCATAGGGAAGGGTGACACATACTCTCTAGTCAATTCTCAATTAGCATTCAATTAGATTGGTTGAGTGAAGTGTTGCATGTCAACATTGGTTTTATCACCAAGTGTTTCATGATAACATTGGGATCATCACTAGTAATGTGCACTTGCAATGGGATCATCACCAGTAAGGTGCATTCCACATGTGTGAGTGATATCCTCCTCATTTCACTTCAGTTCAACTAGTTAATGAATGACCAGATGGCCAGTTAACTAAAACTAGGTGGTAGTTGACTCCAGTGACTTCCAGTGTGTGTCAGATCTCTCTAGAACACTCCTAATGTGCATTAATTGACTACTATGGATAGTTAGTTGTGTGATACAAAGTATATCACTTGCCTTGTATCATTTCTCTCATTCGGTTAATATAAATTCTTTCATTCTTTCCTCCATTTTTTTTTCTTCTCTTCACACCATTGCATGTTGTGTATGCTTCATTGTTAGCTAGATCTTCTATGATAGTTTCAAAGAAACTATACATAACCATCATCATCGTCATCGATAAAGAGAAAAAATTATAACATATCCATAACCAGTCATATTGACATAAAAATTATACATTTTTACTTCTAAATATAAATGTTTAATGAAAATTCTATATTATTGATATATATGTCTTTAGATGATCCACAAATGGGAGTCTTATAGTCTCACCATTTCACCAACATGGAAATCTTTGTAAAAAAATATAACCTTAGATCTTCTAATGATGGAAAAGACTGGATCAACCAAGACACAAGTCGAGTCAACCGAAATAAAAATGAAATTGAATACCTAGAAGTCGAGGTGGGAAATAAGTCACAAAGAAATGCAAGTTGAGTCGAAGGTTGGGTTAGAAGAAAATAAACTCGACCAAGTTGATTCGACCAAAGTCAGGTTGACCAAGGGAGCCAAACCTACCAAAATAAAACCCAGTTGAAATGTGGGTAGATTTTTGTCAACCATAAGTGCTTTTTGGTTGAATGAGAAGAGGGAGTTGACCAAAGAGAAAACACAGTTAGAATGGGTCAACCGGTGATTAAAACGATTAATTAAAGGGAGAATTATGTGCCCAACTATGATGGGAAACCCCCTACAAGTCGTATTTCATGACCAACAAATGAATGGAAAGTATGTAAGGCAAATTTTATAATCATCATCATGTAAAAGCATTTAGAGGATGAATTCATTGACCCATGATATGAAAAAAACACTCAGGGTTGAGTTTGGAAACATGACACATCAAAAATGTTTTGAAGTTGAGTCAGGAATTCAACAATAGAGAAAAATGTATGGGGAAATATTGATAGTTGAAGAATGGGAAAAAACATGTATATGGTTTGTGGGTATCTAATAAATTCCTAGACAACCCCATATTTTGAAATATAATCCATCTATGATTTATGGGAAAAGGAAAACGCCCAACAAATTCGAGAATATTCCCAATGACTCTTAAAATAAAATTAGAAACCCCCAAGTAAATAACAACGACTCCAGAAGGATGGCCATTAATTTCCAACTTCAGAGTAAATGTGTGAGCAAGATCAAAGAGTTGTTAGTCTGGCTTATGGATCCATGGGGACCATATTAATATAAGATGAGTTCAAACAATAACTGGCACAAATTTCTCTTTGCTAAACAATAAGAAGACAACCATTAAGTTATAATGCACACCATTTACCATTCATAAATAATGAAACCACAAACAATAATCCCACATAAACTCAAAATTTACCCTGGAAACCCAAATGGAAAAACCAACATTCTTTTGGCTTCGACTAAGCTCTTTATTATTTAGAAATGGGAAAGTTACAGGCTCTCTAGCTCATTTCTATCCTCCTTAGTGACATCTGGGTATCATATCTACATCATTCAAAACCCCAGAACCCCTTTCTCATTATGAGGAAACATAATATAGAAGACTGAATCAACTGGGAGGATAGTTGGAAGGTCGGGCATCCCCAATGCTTTAACTTCTCTCCAGTATGTTTCTCCTTATTTTCTTTGATTATTCTTCTTTTCACCAAAACCTTGTCTCCAACATAGAATTTATGATCGTCCATGTGTTGATCATGCCTAGATTTGTACAACTACTAGATCTTCTTGAGTTTCCCCTAAACCCTTAGATGTATATGCCTGATCTTGTCCATGAATGTGCTTTCCTTCTATTCTTCTCCTTGTACTACTACTTCTTCCTTCTTCTATCCATAAAAAATATCAAATGGTGAAGGAGGTAAACAACCAAAACAAGTCTCGAAAGGATATTTTTCGGTGGAAGAATGAAGTGTTGTGTTGTAAGAGTGTTGAATATAGACTAGTTGTTCATCCCAAGTATTTGGGTGTCTATTGTTGTAACATATCAAAAATTGCACCAACGTCTTTTTTACTACCTCGGTTTGTCCATCAATATGAGGATGGAAGGCAGTCGAGTACTTCAACTTGGCATCCATTTTCTCCCAAAGTGTTTTCCAAAATATGCCCAAGAACCTGCTTTCTCGATTAGATATGATGGAGGTTGGAAATATGAAGTGTACCTAGACATGGCGTAAGAATAGCTCAACTGCTACTGTGGAGAAGTTTACAATGAATTTCCTCAAATACTAAACCAATCCCATGAAACTCCTAACCTTTGTCACATTGGAAGGAATAGGCCATTGGGTGATGGCTGCAATATTCTATGGATCTACCCTTGGCTCTCCTCCTCCAATCATGTGTCCAAGATATATCAAGGAGGTCTTTACAAACTCACTTTTTTGCAAGTTGGAAATCAAGTGAGTCTTCCTCAAGGTCTCTAGTACCTACATCACATGTGAGAGGTTAGCTTGCCAAGTATTTCTAAATATTAGTATGTCATCCATATATACTATTACAAAAGAGTCAATGAAGGGGCGTAGTGCATCATTCATTAATCTCATAAACATTCCAGGTGCATTGCATAATACAAAAGGAATTACTAAGAACTCGTGCAAACATTGTCTTTTTTTGAATGATGTATTCCATACATCTTCCTCTTTGATCCTCACTTGGTGATATCCTGATTTGAGGTATATCTTATTAAATAATTTGTCTTGTTGAAGTTGATCCAACAAGTCATCAGTCCCTGGAAAATGATATATATTCTTGATGGTGATATTATTCA